>PVHP010004865.1:0-60927 GCA_004024765.1 Zapus hudsonius
ATGATTGTGTGGTAGATATCTGTATTTAGCTAAAAAAGGATTCTATATACTGTCTTGTATCTTATTCCCATATTTTAGTTTCTTATTGAATATTTAATACTTTTGGGCTTTATTTTGTTTACTGTTTTTCTTTTCATATTTAGGAATGACTCATGGCACTTTGGGTAGCTAAATTAAATGAGATACTATTTTTATGGTCTTGTTATTAGCTTGGGTTACAGTGACTAAGCAGTTTAGACTGTCTAGCTTTAACCACAGAAGTGTATTTCCTCTCCATTCTAGAGTCTAAAAATTTGAGGTTGGAGTTCCTTCCTAAATGTCAGGTTCCTGTCAGTGACCCTTCCTGGCTGGCATATGACTTCCTTCTGTCTGCATTCTCTTAGGGCAGAGACCACTCTGCTGTTTGTTCTTATTATTAGAGCAAGAAACCCATCATGGGACTCTACTCTCGTGACCTACCATAAACTTAATTACCCTCTAAAGGGCCTGCCTCCAAATACCATCACATTTAGTAAATCATTGTTTCAAAATAGGAATTTTAAGGAAATACAGTTCAGCTCACTGAAAACTCAGACTATGAATTTCAGTAGTGCTATAATGTGGAGTCCCATGGTTACTGCTGTGGCCTATAGAAACCGAGGAGTGACCTGATGAGGTCATGCTTCCTTTATAAATTAGCCGGTACAGTTCTGTATTTTAAAAACATCTGTTTAGTGTCATATTATTTGTGAAATGTGTAGGTAACTGACATCTGAGTACCGAGTTGACAGTGGCACTTTTGTTTTCATATGTCCTGGCAGAGCTGGGGTACTCTTTTTCCTGACTACCAACCAGTGTTTCAGCAGCGTGTCAGCCGTGGAGCTCTTTGTGTTGGAGAAGAAACTCTTCATGTGAGTAGCTTCCTACTCTGGGAAGGGCTGTACGTCAGATCGGTCAGATCCAGTATTAGATGAAAGATAGCATCCTGGGTATGTAGCTCAGTTGGTAGAATGCATGCCTAACATGCATGAAGCCCCGGGTTCTATCCCCATCACCCCATAAACTGAGCCTAGTGATGCACTCCTGTAATTATTGTACTCCAGAGGTAGAAGTTCAAGATTATCCTCAGCTACATAATGAGTTCCAAGCTAGCAGGAGCTACATGGAGACCATCCCTCAACAAGAAAATACCTCTTGGTTCTGGCTTGCTTTGCCAGTACCAAGTGGGTCCACTGCCTGGAAGTCCTTTTCCTCATATACAAATGGCCTGCCAGTGACAAACTGCAGAGAAGTGCTTCTTCCCACACTCATCAACTCTGAAAGATCTGAAGAACCTGAAGGAGATGACAGGGGAGACCAGCTGATCTCTGGGAGAACACCACCAGGCAGCATTCTACCACTTCTCACCCCCACGTGGCAGCACCTGGAACACCAGAGACTATATATGGACGGTCTCACCCCACCCCCAGCTCCCAGCACTGGGCCCAGTAAAACAAACTAAGCTGAGAGTGCACCAAGGTGGGAACTGCCTTCACAGCTCCATGTCGGTGGGCTAGAATCTCACCCCAAATGCTAACCGATCTAATCCTTCCTTACTAGGTCAGTACATAGCCCACATTGGTTCTATGGTTTGAACTGAATGTGTTAATTTTGCCATAGTATACCAGGTTGAAAAAGCAAAATATCACAGAGGGGAAAGAATTCAAAGCCCAGCCCACCAAGACACAAATACTGACCAATGAAATGACTTTTTTCCTGATTCGATTTGCATTTTTTATAATTTGCTTTGTGTGACCATTTGTATGTTATGGTCTGTCATTTTTAGCATTTTTAATCTTTGAGTGCATCTGTTTTTGAACTATCCGTGTGTGTGTGTGTGTGTGTGTGTGTGTGTGTGTGTGTGTGTGTGTGTGTTTATATCGGCTGTTAGGATTGCTCTGTATTTTCTTCACCTTGTCTACTATTGTGATTTGTCTCCTAGTCTTCTCGTGTGTAACTCAATTGCTTTCCTCCTTATTGCAAGTTCTTCTCTACATTCGCTCCTCCTTACTCCTCTTCTTTGTCCTCCACTACAACCTTTCATAGCCTTAACAATTCCCAAAACCTGTGGAATCTAACAGTATCCCAACTTTCCTAGAACTTTCCCATTTCCATCCTTTTCAAAGTTAATGCTAGTCTCCATCCTCACTCATCCTACTTCCCTGTGACTTCCAGGTAACACAAATCCTAGCATGCTCTAGACCTTCATGATCAGTTGTCCACAAACCATCACCGAAGTCAAATTGTTAATTCACTATTATGATATCTTGTGCATGACAGGAATATCCACAAGCTTTGGTCACTTCTGCTGTTAGTATTCTACTTTGGGAAGAATATAAAGGCCATGCCAGGCACTCAGAGCATCTAGGCTGAGTATACAAATCTGAAATGCATGCCTAAGAATACAGCTGATAAACAATGAAATAAAATGAAAAAATCAGTAAGGAAATAACTCGAGATGTGACAATCCCAGTGCAGTAATATAAGACAGACAGACAGACAGGCACACACACACACACACACACACACACACACACACACACACACACACACACATCAGGGCAGCACAGCTCCTAAAAATTATGAATTCCAAAATAATGGTCAATAGTGAGAGTGAAGTAAATAAATTGCCAGACAGAGAATTCAAAGGATAATTGTAAGTATGCTAGTATGTTTAAAAAAGTACAAGAAGAAATCAAATGAATCAAAGAAGCAAATGAGCTGGGCGTGGTGGCACATATCTTTTATTCCAGCACTCAGAGACTAAGGTAAGATGATTGCCATGAGTTCAGGGCTAGCCTGAGTTCCAGATCAGTCAGGGCTTGAGTGGGGAGAAGAAGAAAGGAAAGAGGGAGAAAGAGGAAAGAAAAGCTCCTATTGGAATCACAAGGAACCACAAATAGCTAGCTGAATGAAATAATGAGGTTAATACAAGATCTGAGGAAAGGGACAGAAGGATTTCTACTAAACTCAGGGTAAGACTGAGGTGTCCACTATTTCCACGTTTGTTCAACATTTTTAGCTAGAGCTTTAAGACATAAGAAACAAAACGTATATAAATAGAAATAGAAGTGTAATTATCCTCATTTTCAAATGATATGATTCTACCTATAAAAGACCCTAACAACTCCACTTTACAGTCAAAGAGCTGGCTGTTTTATCTTCTCTGTTTTTCAATGATCATTAGAGAGATTGGCTCACCTTTACATGCCAGGGAGAGGACTCATCAGAGAAGGAAGGAATGAAGACACCAGTAGATGAGTTTGGATGCCAGAAAAAGAGGTCAAGAAGGGAGGTGGGTTAGGATTTGGTAGCTGGTAGGGCTATAGGGCGTAAGGAAGAAAGTCTTTCAAGTGAGCACAGCAGAAATTTAGGAAGAGTGGCCTGGATCTGTACTGAGGGCCTTGGAAAAAGGCAGCTTCGCTTTCATAACGAAAAGTAGGAGCAAAGCCTCCGTGACGGCTGAGGTGAGTCCCTGAAATGCTGTTCTTCAGAGAACCAGTATCAGAGAAGCAGACTCCAAGGAGAGGAAGGACAATGCTGACTGTGTTCCTGGAGGCCATGCTCAGAGAGGGTCATACCAGCAGCTTCATGAGGCTGATATTCCAGGGAGATGAGGAGGGTGTATAGGTCAGCCTGGAGCTTGTGGGGTGATGTCCTGATAGACTCCTGGTAGCAGCAGAAGTCTGTGTAGGAAGCATCCCCATTTTCTGGTCTGTGCCTGCTTATCTAATCTGACATGTATGTTATGTGTTTTTATTTTCTAGACATGAGTACATTAGTGGTTATTACAGAGTATCATCATATTTCTTTGGAAAGCTGTTTTCTGACTTACTACCCATGAGACTGATACCCAGTATCTTATTTACTTGTATCTTATACTTCATGTTAGGTAAGTAAGAAGACAAAATGTATGTGTCTTTAGTCTTGGATATGAAGTGAAGCTAGTCACTATATTTTTATTTACTGCTTTATGTCTCTATTTGGACAGAGATCTTACAAATTAATAACTACACATGCTGTATTACCGATTCTGAGTGAGAAAAAGATGGTGACTCTGGGGATTTACTTATTTACAAAAAATGTTCACTTAATAGATGTATACAGATTGATTTGTACATTATGCTCAGTTTTATTTTTATGCTCATTGCATCATAATTTCCATATTTTCCACTGATATATATACACACGTACTAGAAAATTTCTAATTTTGGCAAAGCACTATAGAATAAGAACCACTGATACTAAAAGCTTAAATATTCCATTTTACAAATAAAAGATGTGTCATAAAGAATTAGGCACGAGGGGCTGGAGAGATGGCTCAGCAGTTAAGGCGCTTGCCAGCAAAGCCTAACCACCCTGGTTTGATTCCCCAGGACTCGTGTGAAGCCAGGTGCACAAAGCAGTGAACAGTGAATGCATCTGAACTTCTTTTACAGTGGCTGGAGGCCCTGGCATGACCATATTCTCTCTCTCTCTCTCTCTCTCTCTCTCTCTGCTTACAAATAAATAATAATAGAAAGAATTAGGCATGTGGGCTAGGGTGATGGCTTAGTGGGTAAACCTTGTAAAATGCCTGTAATCCCAGTGCTGGGAAGGAAGAGACAGTGGGGTCTCCAGGCTTGCTGACTAGCTTATCCAGTGAGCCAGTTCATGTAACCGTGATCCCTGTTTCTTCACTAATGCCGCTATAGCAACCACTGAGTGATGTGGCTATGCCCAGATAAATGAGCGTTTTCAACTGCTGAGTTTCCTGTGATGGGAGAAGGCAGTAATTTTAGCCAGTTGTTTCACCTGTACTCTCCGTCTTAGGAGCTCAGAAATTATTCATAATTACACATGAAGGAGTTCAGGTGTCATGCAGTAATGTTTTCACAGTAAGCATGGGTGAGAAACTTGATGCAGTAGATGGAAATGATGAAATTGTAACCCAGGGTTGTTGGATAATGGGTGACCTTTGTTCATTCTGACATTAATTTCTTAAGACTGTTCTACTGTCATTTGTATAATAAACAACCCAAACACACAATGTCCCCCCCCCCCAGGCAGATGGACTGACTGCTTCTTTTCTTTCCAAGGATTGAAACCAGTGGTCGAGGCTTTCTTCATCATGATGTTCACCCTTATGATGGTGGCTTACTCAGCCAGTTCCATGGCCCTGGCCATAGCTGCAGGGCAGAGTGTGGTATCTGTAGCAACCCTGCTCATGACCATCTCTTTTGTATTCATGATGGTGAGTATGAGCTGTGCTTCTTGGAAAGGGAATTTCTTCTGTATGTTCACCTGTTGTGTAAAACCTGCCTGAAGGATTCTGTACATGAGACTATGATGCTTTTAGAAAGCCATGTATGGAGGTCAAGTTAATGTTAGGGAAGGGACTGGTTTCCTCATAACCTTTATCAAGCCCCTTCTGCTGCTGTTTAATGCAGTTAATATAACTTTGTAAATATGTCCTTATTAATCAGCTTTATTTCCCCCCAAGGAAGGGTCTCGCTCTAGCCCAGGCTGACCTGGAACGCACTATGATATAGTCTCAGGCTGGCCTTGAACTCACTGCAATCCTTTTATCTCTGCCTCCTATGCTGGGATTAAAAACATGCACTGCCATGCAATCCCTAGTCAATTTTTGAAAGACACTTTTTACCTAGGCATAGTGGTGGATGTATGCCTGTAATTGCAGCACTGCAGTTAGCAGGCTGAAGCAGAAGGATCACCATGCATTCAAGGGCAGCCTGGGCTACAGTAAGACCCTGCTTCAAAGAAACCAAAGCCAAGCAACAAACAATCCCCCTCCCTCCACAAGAATTCCTATCTCTTATTCGCTTGTTTATTTCTCATCGTCTTACATGTTTCTAAGTATTACACTCCCATAGATGGTGAATGGAACCAGTTACTTTTTTAACACTTGCGTCATTAAGCAGAAATAGTCAGCCTGTTAATGCATATAATAATAATTTTTTTGCTTGATTAGGATGCATTTCAATGAAACATAATTAGCTGTTTGCTAGAGCAGGATGTCTTTCAGTGGTACATAATTAGCTGAAGTCTTGAAGTTTAGTTCTTTCTTTCTGGATTTAGAAACTACTATTTAGAAGGTGATAATCATTATTTATATTATCATTCAATAAACAAAACATCTTTTAATAAATAAAAATGTTTTAATTGGTGTTTTGACCATTATGTAAATTTTTGTGCTAGGACTTTAAAAACTAGCCTTTAATCCCAGCACTTGGGAGGCAGAGATAGGAGGATCTAGGTGAGTTTGAGGCCACCCTGAGACTACATAGTGAATTCCAGGTTGTCCTGAGCTACAGTGAGACCTTACCTTGAAAAACAAAACAAAACAAAAAAATCCATAAAGCTGTATTTCACTCAGAGATACTCTGTTATATATTAATCACTCAATTAGGTCAAGTCTAAACTCATATACGTAGGTGGGGCAGATGGCTCCGTGGGTAAGGCCATTTGCTGTGCAAGCTTCAGGGCCTGAGTTCTGTCCCTAACACTCATGAAACCAGGCCTGGCCATGCTTGTCTGTAGCCCCAGTCCTGTGGTCGGGCAGAAACAGGAGAATTGCTGGGGGTTGCCATTCTGACTGAACAGCAGCTCTGGATTCAGAGAGAGACTCTATCTTGAGGAAACAAACCAGAAAAGTGATAGAGGAGGATGCTGAATGTTCCCTGTGGCTTACACACATGTGCATCTGCGCACACACATGTACACACATTATATAAAACATGCACACACACAGTCACATAGTATACCCTTCTCTCACACACACAATCACACATTATGCCACCCCTCTGTCTGTCTGTCTCTCTCTCTCTCTCACACACACACACAATAATAAACATGCACATATACCAGCAACACCTCCATTGCCTTTCATATCTCAGTTTTCTTATTACCAGTTAAGGCTTATTTTATGTGGACTTCATTGATTCCTCTCGTTCAACTCAAGCAGTCTATTTCTGACATCTATATTGTGATTTTTTAAAGGTAGATTTAAATAGAGGTATTGTCCATGTTTTTCTTCTGTACTTTAGCTCATCATACCCTTTATCAGTCATATTATTTGAGTTATTTTAAACCTACATTACAAAACCTTGTAAATAACAAATCTTGTTTATGGATGTAGACTGACATGTGAGGCCAATAATTGTTCTGGTACATTCCTATATATTATTGAAGGAGGAGAAACATATACAGGTGACAAAAATAGAATCATCAATACAAGCAGCCTTTTATACCCATATTCAAAAATTAAACCAAAAAATGTGATATATTGTACACATATATTTTATCCCCTTGCCATTATTCCTAAAAGAACAGAGTATAAGCCAGGAATGTCCATGCCTGTAGTCCTAGCACTTGGAAGGCAGAGGCAAGAAGATCTGTAAACTCAAGTCATGCCTGGTCTATATAGCAAGTTCCAGGCTAGTCAGATCTACATAGCAAAGCCTTGTTAAACAAATACATACATACATATATACATATGACAATGTTTATCCTTTACAATGTATTAGGTATTATAAACACTCTGGAGATGACTTTAAACATACAGAATATGCCATTTTATAAACAAGAGACTTGGCCAGACATGGTAGTGCATGCCTTTAATGTCAGTACTTAGGAGGCTGAACTAGGAGCAATGTTGTGAGCTCGAGGCCAGCTTGGACTCCAGACAGAGTTCTAGGTCAGCCTAGGCTTGAGTAAGACCTTGCCTCAAAACAAAAGAGTCTTCTGTATCGGCAGAATTTAGAATGTGTGTTGGGTCCTGACCACTGGAGACTGAGGGATAACTGTACTTCTTGCTTTTCCAATGCAGTAACAGAGAAAGTTAAAGGCTTAGTCTTAGCCATTAAATATCTTCAAAAAAATGAATATATAATATTGATTATAGGTAAATTTCTTTCCTTTAAAGTCATAAACAGCCTTAGCTATGTGAAATTGTATACATGCAAAGGAGGCTATAGAAATAATAGAATAATTGGAAAGAATTTCACAAAGCCTAGGCCTTAGCAGAAATGTTTAGCAGGTTATAGGGATTTGTTGGTGTGTTGGTTGGTTGGTTATGACAGAGTCTTACTATGTAGCCCAGGTTGGCCTTTAATTTATGATATTCCTGCCTCAGCCTCCCTAGTGTTTGATTATAGGCATGCATCACCATGCTTGTCTAGAACTCCTCATGAAGTATTTAGACTGATTTTGACTCACGGTTTTTACATCTTGTAGCTTTTTTCTGGACTTTTGGTGAATCTCAGAACCATTGAGCCTTGGTTGTCCTGGCTTCAGTACTTAAGCATTCCTCGATATGGTTTCACAGTAAGTCCTCCTTGTCTGCCATTGTGATTGGTTCCCAAGCTGGGGGCGACAAGATGAAGACCAATCAAGCCATTTCCTCAGCCACGAGTCTCTCCTATCCATGAGCTTCCTTTCAGGAGCAATGCGTGATAGTTTACTATTAGCTTTGTTTGGTGTGCAGGTCAGGGTACCATTTGGAGTTTTCCACACTCTTATTTGAGGGAGATGAAAGAAGGGGAGAAATCTCATCATGAAGGGAAAAATATTGACTAATTTGAAAAAACATGCAGTGTTCCTGTTCAATAAGGTAGTAAAGGAGAAGATAAGATATTGGAACATATAGTTTATTGAGAGAAACAGACAATATCATGATCATAGCCATATTGGTTTTAGTAAGCTCATCAACTCCAGAGAAAACTACATTATTTAATACAGTATAACCAAGTTTTAACTCCCATAATTATAACTGGTTTTGATGAAAACCAACATGGAAGAAAAGGTTGATATCATAAATCGACCATATTCATTGAGCACTAGTGTTTCATTTTAATTATAGATTTTAGGGGCTGTAAAATAAAAGGGGCTGTCTGTGGGATCATGTTGTCAGAGGTCTTCCCCTCAGGCCAATTGGAAGCAACAGTCCAATTCTAAAAATTGTCAGGGAAAATAACTTTAGCTGCTTTGGCATGAAAAAAAATGAGGGGTTGGTATATTTTTTGGAAATGAAAATTAAAAAAAATTAATGCATGTATGTAATTATAATAGTTCTTCAGACAGTTTTTGAAGTTTAAAACTATTAACTTTGTCCTCATCTCTCTTGGATTACAGGCTTTGCAGCATAATGAATTTTTAGGCCAAAACTTCTGTCCAGGACTCAATGCAACAGTGAACAACAGTACCTGTGATAACAGCTATGCAATGTAAATTTGTGTTCAGTATCATATGTTTGCTTCTTACTGTGATGTGATGTATAGATTCTACTGGGCTTAGGAGTGGTATGAGTCCTTTCTTGGTCAACAAACCATTTTGAACCTTAGTTTTCAGATCTGTGAAGTGAGCCTTTGTGCACTTATGTTTGTGAATATACTATACAACTTCTGCGTTTTACCACAGTCAAAGTTTTATTTAAGGTGGCAAAACATTTCCTATCAGCCTGGAGAGATGGCTCAGGAGTTATGTGTGCTTCCAGCACAAGCATAAGGGCCTGAGGGGGCCTGAATTTGAATCTCCAGACCTACATACTTGGCTGAGTGTGGTCACACATGCCTGGTAACCCCAGTCCCACAGGGAAGCAGAAACCTGGGAATCACTGGAGCGCTCAAAAAACATAAACATAAAACCCCAGCAAGCTCCAGAGAATCCGTGAGAGACTCCCTCCTGCTCAAGCACGTTCTGCTCCAGCCACCATAGGCATGCTCGTAGGTCACCACAAGGGCACATACACACTCATACACATCACACACATCATTTCACAAATAAGTTTTCTATGTGTTGTTTGTTTGGGGACTTTTAAAAGATACTTTTCATATATTTTTAATGTATTTATTTACTAGAGAGAGGGGGAGAAAGTATGGGCACACCAGGAAACAAACTCCAGCGGCATGCACCACTTTGTACATCTGGTTTCATGTGGGTATTGGAGAATACAATCTGGGCCATCATGCTTTACAAGCAAGTGCCTTTAACTGAGTCATATCTCGAACAAATTTTTCATGTTTTTGATTGGGGTTTGAGCCCTCATTTTTCAGAACATCTGAGTTATAAATGGACTTCGATAGGTTTTATTTGTTTGTTTTTAAGATGGTCTCAGGTAGCTCAGGCTGGTCTTGAGCTTGCTATGTAGCAGAGGATGACCTTAAACTTCTGATCCCTCTGCTTCTACCTCGCAAGTGTTGGGATTTCAGATATGTGCTAACACACCCAGTTTGGCTTTAATAATTTAGCAAGGGCTGTGCTGGAGTTACCTTCAGGTTATTGGCACAGAGCACCTGACCAAAGGTTGCTTGTGGGAGGAAAGTGTTTATTTGGGTTTATAGAATTAAGGAGAAGCTCCACGATAACAGGAGAAAATGTGGCATGAGCAGAAGCTAGACATCACCTCTGCACAGCATGAGAAAGAGCAGCAGGAGAGTGTGTTAAACACTGGCAAGGGAAAGCTGGCTAAAGCAACCCTAAGCCCGCCCCCAACAACACACCACCTTCAGCAAGGCTCCAGTGCCCAAATTGCTACCTGTTGGGGACCTATCACCCCAAACACATGAGTTTATGGGGGACATCTGCTTCAAACCACCACAGGCTGACTGTGCAATTATGTAACTGTGAGCCCAGCTTGGAAAGAGTAGTGCTAGCACAAGGGCTCTCCAAGACCCTGGCACTTTCCTCTGTCTAATCGCTTTGGGAACATCTTGAAATCAAAGGCTGATCACTGGAGGATTAAACTGCCTTCTCTAAAGAAAGTATATATTTCAGTAACCTCATGCGCACATAAGGTACATACTCATAAGAAAAAGGAGAAATCTGCTAGCTTGTAGGCGAGCATAACTAGAAAGGGAGATCTAAACCTGTCATAGTAAAGATAAAAGTTTATCTTACAGAATAAATGAGAAGTTACTTGCTAAATATTTCTGCTCTTTAAAGATAGCAGTGTTATAGGTTTGGAAATTAATGAATCTAAGAAGGCTAGAAACTTGGTTCATGATGTGAGAATGTACATTTAGCCAAGTTTGTTAAATAAATTTCTCTTCCTCTTTTAAATGTGTCTAATAGAGATACCATTTTGGGTTGTTTTAGAGATTAAGCTGAAATAGGTACAAATTGCTTAGCATATTATCTGGTAAATTATAAGCATTTATAGATGAAGCAAAATGATTGGTTTGGATACCTAGCGCTGAATACACTCTGTAATATCTAACAGATGTTTAGATTGAGATTCTTAGTTATTGTTTGTGTTTTTAATTTCAGATGTACTGGTGAAGAATACTTGATAAACCAGGGCATTGATATCTCCCCTTGGGGACTGTGGAAGAATCACGTGGCACTAGCTTGTATGATAACTATTTTCCTCACAATTGCCTACCTGAAGTTGCTATTTCTTAAAAAGCATTCTTAAGGCCCCCTTGAACTTACTACAAATGACAAATATTAAAAAAGTAGCACTTTAAGTATCTGTAGATTTTTTTTGTCTTTTGTTTAGTTGCTCTTGTATCTGTAGCAATTATTTTAACAGAAACATTCAGAAATCCCATGAGAAGGTGAATTATACATGAAAAACCAAATTCAAAATCTGATAATATTATGTATTTCATATTAATCTCATCAGATAACCATGGTGAGGAAATCCACTCTAATGTGCTGAGCTTCTAGATACTGTTGACAAGTTGCTGATATCTCTGGCATGTTGCATCGTCTGTAAATGGGTAAGGAGAAGCAAGGTATAATGGTACAAACTAACACTTAGTAGACAGAGGATCATAGTTGGAGGCTAGTTTAGGTTACTTAACAAGACCATGTCTCAAAAAAAAGGAAAGATAAAAAGGGAAGAAATCATATTGGTAGGCTAGTGGTCCTCTTTTAATAATTTGTTAATCTATTATCTGATATTGTTTAATATCTAATAATATTTTAATGCAATATTAGAAATATTATATCTAAAATATTTCACAAAAACCTGCATCTTTTGTAGGGTTAAAAAAATCAATGATCATAGCAAACAATGTGTTTTTTAAGCTTATTAAAGTTGGTAGAATTTTCTGGTTATTGTCTTTATTTGTGTATTTGCAAGCAGAGAGAGAGAGAGAGAGAGAGAGAGAGAGAGAGAGAGAGAGAGAGAGAGAGAGAGAGAGAGAGAGAGAGAGAGAGAGAGAGAGAGAGAGAAAGAGAGAAAAAGAGAGAGAGAGAGAGAGAACCAGGGCCACCACCTTGTGGGTCTGGCTTATGTGGGTCCTGGGGAATTGAACCCAGGGCCTTAGGCACTGGAGGCAAGTGCCTTAACCACTGAGCCATCTCTCCAGCCCTCTTCTATGATTCTTAATGGCCAAATATTCCCAGTGTTCATTCCATTCTGTATGTTCATGGTGAAAGGTGCTGTGTTCAATTTTGCCATCCCTCTGGATGCAGTGCAGTTCCAGTGGTCAGTTCCATTATTTCAGCAAGATCACCTTGCCTTCTTAGTACTCATGTTGTTATGATACCATGAATCATTTTAATTACATATTGTAAAATAGTTCTGCTTCTCGGGAGGCTGAGGCTCAGAGTATCTGCAAACCATCACAGACTAGGTGTTTTTGGAGAGAATAGCAAGGAGAAAAAAAATAATATTAAATAAGACAAGAAACACAGACAGGAAGCACAGTGGATAGGAGTAAAGAGAGTGCTGAGCTGGCCTGCTTGGATGACAATAAATACTATAAACAGGGTAGGTATAGGGGCAGAAAGAGCAGGGTAGAGAGAAAAGATTTGAGCCTAACTGTCCTGATATTTGAACCTCATCTGATTTTCCTCAGCTCTTGGAACAGTATCTCCTTACTGTGACTCTTAGCTTGGATGGGAAGTTCTCTTCTACCTTTGGAATCTTACTGCATAGACTTCGGTTTTGAACTTCTCTTTCTCTGGGATGAGTGGGTGAGGTAGTTTTGTGTTTCTTCCTAGCTGGAAAGTTAGTTCTCTTACAGCTTAATCCATTCCTGGGAGCATTCAATTTCTCTTCCAGACTGTGGCAGGATCTGGGGAGAACACTTACATGCATTGTAAGTCTGTTATTTTCAGTTTCCAACTCCCTCGTCTGGTACTTGCCTGCACTCTCCTAGGGACCTTTCAACTTTCAGAATCACTTCTTAAAATCTTTAAATCCAAGGTGGGGATTTGGTGGGACATGACTCCTGCATGGCTCTGGAGGAAAAAAAAAGTCTATTTTGGCTGCTGCTCATAGATCCTTACAGCTGAGCCTGCCCACTCCCCATAACTCTACCACATGTCATCGTGATAGGAGACCTATTATTGCTGGAGACTAAGCTACTGTTGGTATCTGAAAATAAGGAAAAATCTCCAGTCAGGGAGCTTGGAGGCACCCTGCCACTCTGTGTGATTGGGAGACAGGCACAAGAGGCAGTCATGGAAACAAATATGATTAGACATACCCTCAGTGAGAAGTTTCACCAGTGGGGATCAGGGTTTGTGGAAGGGGAAGGTGGCCTTGACTCTATGGTGAGGAGCAGATTGCATCACACTTGTGGAGACCAAGTGGATTAAATGTGTGGTCAGAGTGGACCACTGAAGCCCCCTCCCTCTAACAAGGAAGCTTCCTGCTGGGTGGGGTCTGAAAGTCCTGACACTACCGGACAGACTGCCTAGTATCTCCATTTCTTCCCCTACCGTGCAGGAATCCGTACTCTGCTTTCTCCCCCATTCTTCAATGTACTTGGGGTCACTCCTCAGCTTGGAGGTCTGTCACCCCTGAGTGTACAAATTGGGAAGCTTCTGGCATGAGTGAGAACCTGCCCAGACCATGGGCTACAAAGCTCACTCTGGCCATTAGTGTTCTCAGTACCCCAAAAGAGAGCTTCTCCAGTGAATCCAGTCCTGACATTGACAGCACACCTGTCACCTGCTCTGCCCTCAGCTCATGAACAGCACCCGCCTGTGCTAAAGGAACAGACAGACATACACCCCAGACCAGCTGGATTCCATCAGAGGACCTGGAGAGAAGTGTCTCCAATTATTTGCCTTTCTTTTTCATTTTTACTATACTTTTAATTTTGATTCCTTTTCATGCCATTATCAACATTTGTGCATTTTATATTATAATCAGATTTTAAGTTTCTTCTTCCTCTTATTTTTTATCTTTTATATTCTTTCATTTCCCTTGCTTCTTTTTCCCTCTGATCCTGTCCCTCCTATTTCATTCTATTGCTATTATTTTTAACCTTCATTAATTTTTTAACTTCATAATTCTACATTATTTGCCCCTTTTCTAGAGTCAATGGTGATGTAATAGTTGCCTTGGTTTGTTTTGCCTGTGTATGTGTGGATGTAACGTGTGTGGTGTGTGCACAATGTGCCTTTGTGGCATCCCCGGTGCCAGAGCAGAACACCGGTGTTTGCTGTGTCGCTCTTCAGCTGTCCTTACTTGAGCCAGAGTCTCTTACTGCTTCTGGAATTTGCTGATTTTTGTGATCCCATGTGATTCTCTGCTCTCTGCTCTCCTTGACCATCATGCCCACCTGTTTATGCGGGACCTGGAGATTCAAACTTGGGAGGTGTGGTAGTTAGAATAATGTCCCCCAATAGAATTTATTATAATTGTGTTTATTAAATTGTTAATAAGGGGCTGGTGAGATGGCTCAGTGGTTAAGGCACTTGCCTCCAGTGCCTAAGGCCCCGGGTTCAATTCCCCAGGACCCACATAAGCCAGACCTAAATTGTTAATTGTCTCCAGGCTTCTGGCTGGAGTGTCACTTTGGCCTAGCCTCCTGGGAACTGGCCCTTTCTAATTTGGATGCAAAATACTAGGGATAGATATGCAAAAGAAAATAGTTCTGCACTTTGTAAATTACAATGTTACAGTGTGCTTGCTTGCTTGCTTGAGGTGCTGGTGGTGGGCTTCTTTCTCTCTCTCTCTCTCTCTCTCTCTCTCTCTCTCTCTCTCTCCTTGCTTCTGTGAAAGGGAGCCAACCTTTCCTTAACTTCCCCTGGGTCTGTTCCTTCAATAAATATTTTCCTCCCTCAAATTGTGCCTGGTTTGGAGATTCATCCCAGTGGTGTGTGACTGACTACGACAGGAGGTTATCAGGCTGCCTCAGTGCATGTAACCACTGAGTACATGTAACCACTGAGCTATCGTTCCAGCCCTTAATTGGTTTTATTGTATATCTATAGCTAATTTGCTATGGTGTTGCTGCTGTTCCAGCACTGTGCTTGCTATGCTCTGGGTGGTACTGTGTCATTGAGCCTTCATGAGAATTCTGCTCTCTAAGAATGATACCATATAAAACTGGAAGACATATCCATACCAACAAATGTCAAATTACTACACAAAAGTGCAAGGAATATGAAAAAGAAAGGCAACATGATTCTATAAAATTTCATAACTCCTCAATAACGATGTAAAAATATTGAAATGGTGGAAATAAATGCTTGATTAAGAATTCAAAAGTCTAGCTGGGTATGGTGGTGCATGCCTTTAATCCCAGCACTCGGGAGGCAGAGGTAGGAGGATCACCATGCGTTCAAGGCCAACCTGAGACTACATAGTGAATTCCAGGTCAGCCTGGGCTATAGTGAGACCCTACCTTGAAAAGCAAAAAAAAAAAAGAATTCAAAGTCTAGTTGTTATTATTGTTTTTGTTAATTTGAGGCCGCATTTCATATAGGCTTGAACTCATTATGTTCCTAAGGATGACCTTGAACTTTTGCTCTTTTTTGCCTCTACTCCCCATATGGCTGGGATAGAGGTAAGCACCACAACACTCGTCTTCTGTTTTTTTTTTAATATTTTATTTATTCATTCCTCAAGCAGAGATACAGAGAGAGAGAGAGAGAGAGAGAGAGAGAGAGAGAGAGAGAGAGAGAGAGAGAGCATCAGGGCCACCACCTTGTGGCATGGGTCTGGCTTATGTGGGTCCTGGAGAACCGAACCTGCGGCCTTAGGCACTGGAGGCAAGTGCCTTAACCGCTGAGCCATCTCTTCAGCCCCTGTCTTCTGTTTTTATGCTTTCCTGGGAATTGAACCCAGGGCTTCATGCACACTAGGAAGGCACTCTGCCAACTGAGCTGCATTCTTGTCCCCTAAAGTCTAGTTTTTAAAAAGATTAATTACCTCAAAGAAGAGTCAAATATACAAATAAATCAACTCAAAACAATCTGAACAAGAAAATCAGCAAATAATTAGATTCTGGGAAAAAATAGAATAAAAAACTCAGAACAATAAAATGGAAAGTATCACCAATAGATTAGACCAGTTGGAATAAATAAATAATGTCAGAAATTGGAGACAAGGCCTAGATTCAGATAGAAATAAAGAAAACAAAAAGCAATCATGCCCATTACACTTGAGACTACTGGGATATGATTTAGAAATTAATTAATATCTGGTATAGAAAAGAGGAAACGAGATATACAATGGAAGGAGAGATAACCTAGTTAATGAAATTATAGCTGAAAATATCCAAAATCTAGAGAAATGAATCCAGTTCGGAATACAATTGAGATTACTGAACATCTGTGTTTCTCTCAACCTATTCATGATAGCCAAAAACATCTGCAAACACGTGCCTATATTACCAGTCACACACATCACACCATGCACATACCTCCACACAAGCACTAAGTTAGAAGTGCTTGCCAGTGACCAGCTGTGAAAGGGAATTGGGACTATTTGACAAAGTAGTACTACCTATGAAACTGAATTCATTGTTAATCTACAAATTCTGACATTGTGGAAAAACACAATCATATCCTTTCATGTTTCTCACATAAGGCATTCATGACAGTACAGATGAACTCATTTTTGTACATAGTGTCACCCAAGCAGAGAGAGATCAAAATGCAAAAGGAAAGAAGAAATCACTGAATGAAAGCCAGTTCTCCTGGAATAAGCATGCTCCAGAAAGATAACTATCCTCGTAAGTAAATCTCCCTACAAGAATTTATGCAAGAAGCACCCTTGTCATCAAAATCTATCTTTAGAAGCAGGAACTTTCCAGAGCCCCAGGAAGTGTGACACACTGGGGGGTCTTGTGGAAATGCATGCAAGTTTAGCTTGCCTCCTCCTCACTTCAGATCCTCTAAGACGTCATCAGCACTTTCTTTTCCAGATTTATTTTAAGCAAGGTCTTATGGCTGACTTATTTGGTGGAAAAGTTTATTTTTCTTTTTATTTGCTTTATCTTTCATTTGTAGTAGTTACCAGTTGACCAAGGGTTCTTTTGCTCAATTCAGACTGCAATTATGAACAGGCAGAATGCAACTCTCTCATGTGAACTGCTCTGAGTTTGAATGCCAGCAAGGCTCAATTGCCCTCATATATATCAGAGGAGCTACCAGCTGCAGGCAGCTCTTTGAAAGCCTGCTCTGTGTCACCACCCGGCAGCTGCTGCTGGCTTCCTTCTATATTACTACCTTCAGGTCCTGGTTGCTTTCAGTAACAGGAACCTGTTGTAACCAGCTCTCAGTGTAACCAGATTAGTGTGCTTTACTCTCATGCACAGGCAAAATAAAATGGTAAGGTTCATGTAGACAGGCTATCAGAACTCTAAGCATCATCTGAACCTGAGGTGCCTTAGCTACTTTATTGACCTTGATGGGTTTGGAGTTTTCCACTGCTTATGAAAAGCTCAAATTGTGTTGGTTACTTAGTAATTCTTTTTGCAAAACCTTCTTTCCCATTTCAACTAAAAGCCAAAGATTTGTTTTCTATTCACGAGCAGATTGTCGAAAAACTGCCTTGTTTTCAGAAGCATATCTTCATTAAAGGCTTAGGTTTTAATAAAAAAATTCAAACAACTCTCTGGAATGATTATTTCAAACTAGTAAAAGAAATAAAATACTTCAAAAATTTAATTAGAGTGAATTGTGTTAGTGAATGCACATATATTGTAGCAAAATGAGTGTGAGCTCACTGTCCCCCTCCCCTATATTCATTGTTACATTCTTCAGGCCACAGATGGCTATGAGATGAGAAACTACCAGATTTTTGAAGTTCAGTAAGACAAAAGGAGTAATTGCTTTAACTGTGATAAGGAAATTAGGAGAGACAAGACCCGAGGATACCTGGGGAGAATATCTGAATTTCCTGAGACCTATTATAAATGTGTGAACTACTAGGTAATGATAATTTGCATAATGTCACATACCCTACTCTGTACTGACTATAAAATGTCTTGGTAACTGGGGTTCATGGCCAATGTTTCATTTATGCTTGGACCCCGGGCCCGGGTGAAAATTAAACTCCCCTCTCCTCTTGCTGCCACGGCTTTGTCTGTTTATTACCAGATATTTCTGCAACATTTTGGAGGCCCCAGCGAGATTGGACATCCATACCCCGTTTGTTGTGTAAAACGGGGCCACCACTCCGGGACCCTGCAGTCCACTGAGGCCATTGGAAACAGAGAAGTGCGCACCCCTGACGTGATCCCAGGTTCTCCTTTCCAGGTAGAAAGAGGACTGCAGAGCCCTGGACTGGGACCCCCAATGGCAGAGAGAGACGGGAGTCTGGACGGCTGTCAGAACCAGGTAGGATCCTCAGGAAAACTGAATGGTGTCACGACGCGGGCCAGGATTGTTTGAGAGATTATTTGAGAGATTATATTATTTGAGAGATTAAGATTGGGCCAGGTGATCTGCATTCGGGCAGCAGGAAGAATGCAGACTCTTTTGAAGTAAGGGACCTGAATGCTGAAGAAAGTTTCCTGTTCTCCAAAGTCCGTTTTATTCCCCTTGAATTAGCAAGTTGGTAACCCGCCTGGTACTATGAATTATAACAAACACTGGAGGAGAGAATCTTAAAATTTACAACATGGTTTTTGCCATGGGCAAAGTGAAACAGATATGTTGGATTGCCTGCAAAGTCTGATGGAGCCATAAGGATGAACTTTGAGTTATAGTGGAGACCAGTGAATGCCAGACTATGGATGGCTATTCTGGAGAGTTGCCAGCACCCGGGAGGAGTTCTCCCAGACTGTGAGTAGCTAAACTAGATGGGCAAAATTAAAACTTCAGGAGACTTGTTAAAATTATCAGACCTGGAGATAGAGTTTGATGTTGTCTTGTTCATTTTAAATCTTGTATTGGTTCAATCTGTCTTTGCCATGCCCAATGCTATCTTTGCAATGCAAATGTTCTGTGCTCTTATGGGTTTGTTGTTTTGTTATAAGAGTGTATCTAAACATAATTGAAAACACTAATGTTATAATGGTTCCTGTTTTGCTCATCCTGGGTTTGTCAGGTGCCCATCACTGATATTAACATCTAAGTCTTATAAAATAATCTAGTCATCATAATTTTGTTTTAGGAGAACTGAGAAAACTCCTCCTGAGAACCTGCTAAGTACAAATGTTGATAAATTCATATGAGCTTAATATACTTTTGTCTTAAACTAAAATGGTTCAATGGTTCAATGGTTATAGTGTTTGCTTAAAAAGTTACTTTATGCAAGTCAAAATGTCTGTAATATTTGATGGAGTCAGGCTGGTTTAGTTCAACAAAGACTGGACTTTGTTTTATTTAAATGTGTATAACCATTGTCTCGGTCAAAGTTAACTTGTTAGAAAAAAATAATTTAAACTCTAGTTTTTTCAGGATGATTGATACTTTCATAAGTACACAGACTAGTCAGAAATGTTTTCAAGGATACCAGAATTTTATGCTGACTTTTCCTATAATGTAATTTCTGGGCTAAATCAGTTGATTTAAAGTTAAGTGATTAATGACCACAGGTAAAGATCAAACCCAATTGGAAACATCGGAGTCAAAAGGATAACCAACATTTTGGTTCCTACTCCCAGGTCAGAGGCCACAGGAGATGATGGAACACCTCTGGCTCCTAGCCTCTGGTGTTGTCTGACTTCCTGATCAGGGAAGGCGAGAAAACCCAGAGATAGATTCCAAGTAAGTGTATCTGTAACAGGAAAGTCCCATCAGGAGAGACTGATACTCCAGGCTTCCCAAGAGTGGGAATGCCACATGGTCAGCACGGCCTTGACTTATCCTAACAGATGACACAATGCTGAGAGTCATAGAGCTCCTCACAGGTCTCCAAGAATCTCTCCTATAGAGCCATTACTGACCTCTAAAAATACAATGTATTGCTCACTTTGGCTGCCTGCATGGTCTTAAACACTCAGTAAGAGAACATTATAATGCTAACAAAGACTCAAATACTGGGTTCGCTTGTCTGATACAGGCTTACAGAAACCTATACTTTCTTCTGCTTCTGTCCAGTCCTTATTAGTCAGCCACTGTTTTGCCTTTAAATTGAATTGCAGAATTGCCCTTATTGGTTATGTTTATCTGATAGTTAACTAATTTACACTAGTCCAATCTTTCTTTGCTGTGTCTTATTAAATCTGCAGCTCAACATTAGGGAACTCTGACTGTTCAAACGTGTTGGTATTGGTAATGTTAGTCATTAACAATGTCTCTTTGCTTAGATTTACAGAGTTGGCCAGATTCTTCTGCCACTTGGGGGTATTCCCTTAAATTTATAACACAAGGGACCCACACACCCCTAGGAAATTAGGCCTATACTTATAATAATAATATATAGGTGTCACATGGGAGTCAAGAAGACAGCATCCTCAGCCAGTTGTGACAGCCAACACATCACCAGGAGTCTACAGATGAAGCCCTGATGGAAACCTGTCCCTGAGGAAGAGACCTCACCTCTACTCTGGCTTGGCTAAACTACGTATGACAGAAGCCTGAAAATTTTAATTGGACACTATCCCCAGTTCTATTGGTGTTTGCAATATCTGGTTAGATTCTCTTCTTTTGATAACAGATTCAGATTATATCCTGTTAAGTTCTAAAGGTCAGAGACAGGCACTTGTCCTTCTGTTTAGCTATATATATTTTGGTAATTTTCAACCCAGATTAAGAAACATATAAACATTATCCAGCAAAACTATATAGCTTCACAAAATCAGGTAGATTTTGACAGCACTATGCTAACAGCAGGGAAAATGTTATTTCTATGTGAATCAAATGTTTATTAATATTTAAAGGCAATAAGACTCCAAATAGTTTGCCAGGAACACCAGGAGTTTTCACTAAAATTAAAAGGATATGAAGATTCATAATCCAGGTGGAGAAGGTGGGGATATTGTAGCAAAATGAGTGTGAGCTCACTGCCCCCCTCCCCTATATTCATTGTTACATTCTTCAGGCCACAGATGGCTATGAGATGAGAAACTACCAGATCTTTGAAGTTCAGTGAGACAAAAGGAGTAATTGCTTTAACTGTGATGAGGAAATTGGGAGAGACAAGGCTGGAGAATACCTGGTGTCATGGTTTGATCCAGGTGTCCCCCACAAACAAATGAATGTGTTCTGATAGATCCATCCTCAGCTGATGGCAGTTTGGGTTTTATAACCTGGATGAAGCTGTGTTGTTGGGGGCGGGCTTATGGGGTTATAAGCCAGCTTCTGAACCTTGCCAGTATTTGGCACACCTTCCTGCCGCTGTTTGCACTGCTGTGGCAGAGGTGATGTCCACCCCTCTGCTCATGCCATCGTTTTCCCTGCCAGGATGGAGTCTCCCCTCGAGTCCGTAAGCCAAATAAACCCATTCCGCCACAAGCCGCTTTGTTTGGGTTCTTTCTGCGCAGCAACTAGAAAGCTGACTGCAACACCTGGGGAGAATGTCTGAATTTCCTGAGACCTATTGTAAATGTGTGAACTACTAAGTAATGATAATTTGCATAATGTCACATACCCTACTCTGTACTGACTATAAAATATCTTGGTAACTGGGGTTCGTGGCCAATGCTTCATGTATGCTTGGACCCTGGGCCCGGGTGAAAATTAAACTCCCCTCTCCTCTTGCTGCAAAGGCTTTGTCTGTTTATTACCAGATATTTCTGCAACACATACATTGCTTCAAATAAGGTCATGTATGGAAATATGTAGAAAATATTTATAGGTAATCAGTTTTTTGTGTAGAAGAATTAGTTCTAATGTCCTTACAAGTAATTTTAGGGGTTTCTTGAAACCTTATTTAACATTTTGCTAATGTATGCCCTTATTCTATCTTTATTTTAGCTTACCAATGTTGAATTATATTTCCAACAAGTAGAGCTTGCATTCATGGTATTTGTTATGAATTACCTTAGTTACATTAGACACTGCTTCTCTCTGATTTTTACTTACTTATTTTAAATACCAAATTAAATACTGGTCTGTTGGTTGTTGCTTTTAAAATGTTTGTTACTTTAACAGTGTCCCTTCTTAACACATGGGGTACAAATAAAATGAATTGCATAGTTTACTATCTAAAAAAAACATCGTAAAACCATTGGGAAGAAGTTTTATTAGACCTTAAGTTGTAATGTAAGGTGATCCATAAGGATGAGAAGGGGATAGTTCAGGGAGATGAATAATAAAAATAAAAATGAGTAGGCTCATAAATGCTCACAGTGTTCTGCCTTGTCATGGTCTTTCTGCTCAGTCATCCAGACCTGTACAGGCTGACTTGTGCCCATGTTCCCTAGCTGTCATACTAGGGGAGGAACTCCTATGGGCCAGAGTAAGATGCTGCAGAGGTGGAGTCATCCAGAAAGGCTCTGGGTTTTCTGAAATTCTTGGTGAGAACAGTGGCATCCAGCCTCAGAATAATATTTGATCTCATTCCTTACCATGTGAACCATATGTATTTTTTATGCTTTGGTGAATTGTCATACCCTTTCTTAAATACAGGGTAACTTCTAACATGTTTGATTTTGAACTGTAATTGTACTGAAATATCTCTAACAATTCCTTTAATATGAAGTGTTTTACTGGTGTCATTCCCTCCAAGGTTATCTTTTCTCATCACAAAGCTTTCCTGATTTGTGGTGGTAAGCTGGGCTCCACTATGTTCTCCAGCTGTTCAGCTGTGTTAGATCACAGATAGAGTCTCTTTAAGAGACAGGTGCTGCTACTGTGGAAGGGATTAATCACACCCCTCCATAGCTTTTTTCCCCCAGGTACAGCAGAGAGGCTCCCCCATCCCAGTGGGACCATTACAACACAGACACCTCAGGAATGGGACAGGATCAACTTCCTGCCAACTAGGCCCAAGAAGACGTATTTATGGCCTTATATCTTATCTAGTGCCTTCACTAGCTCCTAGCACTTTTAGCTAGAGACTCTTCCCTTTGGAGGTATGTAAAAGTAAGAAAGTACCTTTGTTCTATGATTCTTCTACCCCAGTTTTTCCTGCTGTGAGTATCTATTGTCTCCAGAGGATATTACACTGGACAGCTTAGTGGATAAAGTGAATCCCTGAGTCCAGATTCCAAGAATCCGTGTAAAGCTGGACACCACAACACAAGTATCTGTTCCATTTACATAGTGCATTTACAGGGAAGCGAGACAGAGACAGGAGAATGCCCCAGAAGCTCGAAGGCCAGCTAGCCTGGTGAGCACAGCACTGAACAAACAAAGAACTTGCCTCAAACAAGGAGAAAGGCAAGGACCAACACCAAGACCAAGTTGTCCTGTGACCTCCACACGCATGCCATGGCACACGTGCGCCCTCATACATGTCAACACACACATCACACACACACACACACACACACACACACACACACACACACGGGAAAAGAATCTGCATCTCTCAATGAGAGTAGTGTACACATTCCCACAACTATCTAGAATGTTGGTTTGAATTATACTTCCAATCATACCAGTTTTTTTACATTTCTTTCCTGGATGCTTATCTTTTCTGGCTCATTTTGTTTTCATAAGGAATTTTTGTAAAATGTTACATAAATTTATAACTAGAAGCCAAGGAGGCTCCATTACACATTTTATGTAGTAACCTAATAGCAGTATCCTGTGACCAATCAGCAGCAGAGCAAAAGTAATGTAATGACACTGAGTGTCATGTGCATCTGTTACTTAGGTAATGATTTATAGACTAAGCGCCAACAGTGGAGTTTGTACTTTGTGCTGTGACTCACAGTTAATGATCTGCAATAAGCAAAACTGAATTTGTTAAAAAAAAACTGAATTTGTTGTTGAGGGCTAGGTCTTATTTCACAAAACTGGTAACTAAAATGCTTGTTTACTGAGTGTGATGCACCTCTATTATTTATGTAATGGTTTTGTAGGCTGCAGAGCTAGGAGTAGAGTCCGTACTTTGTGATGTTATTAGAGTTAATATATTGTGATAACTCAAAATTCAACCCTGTTGTTGAGGGCCTGGTTTACATAACTATTGATGAAAAACACAGCTTTCATCTCAAAGAGAATTAGAGATACTTTATTCTGAAGCAAAATGTGAATGACCATGGCCTGGGAACACAGAGTCAGGCTACCCCAAAGCCGTGTTCCAGTGTGGTAACAGCTTTATGAGATTTTTATAGTAACAGAACAAAGAAAGTAAAAAAAAAATCAAAGCAGTTTAAAACATCAGTGGGGTGAGGGGCGTGTCTGGGAAGATGGCTCAGTGGTTAAAGGCACTTACTTGATTACAAAGCCTGCCATCCTGGGTTTGATTCCCCAGTACCCATGGAAAAAAAGCCTTATGCACAAAGTGTTGCATATGTCTGGAGTTCTTTTGCAGAAACAAGAAGCCCTGGCATGTCATTACTCTCTCTCTCTCTCTCTCTCTCTCTCTCTCTCTCTCTCTCTCTCTCTTCTGGCAAAAAATAAAAATATTTAAAAGCAATATGCGTGGGAGAACATGAGGTAGGTGGGCTATATAGCAAAATGGAAAAATCTCTTATAGGCCTCAAATGTTATCTGATGACATTCTTCATCTTTGTGTTGGAGAAAGCTAAGGTTCCATTTGTACACAGAGGTGGGCAATGAATTAAGGGAGCTACGGGTAGTCTATCTAGACCTGCAAGATTCCAGCTCTCCACAATCACAGAAGTTCTAATAATCAATCTATTAATCAGCCTTATAGCATCTTTAACACAGTTGCTGGCATTTTCTGGGAACTTTAGTTCCCATAATAAACCTGTGGTCTCTGAATTTTGTACATACTAGAACTATTCAGGTGAAGTGCTTACATCCAACAGCAGAGATTTGTTAAAACATAATCAAGGAATAGAAGGCCTTCATTTGGGTAGTTTGCCTTTCCTGCCAACAGAGTCAAGAAAAAGTCAAACACCGTTAACAAAGCAAAATTGCCTACAGAGATAAAGTGTGTTTTCCTAAAGACATCACAAACCAGGATGTTAAAAACAACAGATGACTTGTGCTTTCTTAGGGCTAGAATGTTTATGACCTTGAGTCTTACTATATTAGCTTTCTTATTATAGGTGAAAAAGTACTAAAAGAAAGACCAAAAAAGGCTGGTTCAGTAGTGTGAAACACAGAGACAGATTCCTCTTGGAGGAGGAGGCTTATTAGAGCATTTAGTCATCATGGAAGAGCATGACAGGGCCACTGCAGCCAGAGAGGGGCTTCAGGTTCCAAAGAACAAAGGAAGCTTCTTGTGTTTATCCTTTGGGGGTTCTACTCCACATGACTCAGCCTTCATGCTAAGAGCCATTTGTAGGACCCAAGGCTGTGCCTTCAGATGGCCTAGGGTTTTCCTGGCAACAGGGTGGGGGCTGCTCTGCTGCAGCAGAGGCGGGGTTGGGGAGAGGCAGGAAGGCACACAGAGAGTAAAGTGATGATTCAAGGTTGCCTCAATCTGGACAACAGAAGGGAGGCTTCTTAAAGTGACTCTGCTCTAACAATAAGCACAGGACAGTGGGGAGAGGGGTCCTCCACTGAAGTTTTCAGGTTCTTGTGTTCCAGGACAAATAATTGCACCAAGAACACATAGTAATAGAAATAGTTTATCAAGAAAGAGTGGCACATGCATCTGGAATTTGTTTGCAGGTGCAGGAGGCCCTGGTAGACCCATTCTCTCTCTCTCTCTCTCTCTCTCTCTCTCTCTCTCTCTCTCTCTTTCTCTCTCTCCCTTCCCCCCCCTCTCTCTCAAATTTCATGTTCCAGTGTCTTAATAATTTCATGAAGGCTTTATAGTTAGAGGACAAAAAAAAGCAATAATCCAAGGTACTTTCAAATACATTGGTGGAAACATCAGGTGAGTTATACTTTTATAGTCCATGCAAGGGAATTACAGACTACCATACTTCTTAAGCCAATTAGAGTCCTTTTTATTAAACCTACGGCCAAGGGGAGGCTAATGCCAGAAATAAAAAAGTCTTGGCAAAGAAGCTCAGGGGCACAGTGTTTAAAAAGGCAAAACCCACAAAAAAAATCACAATGACAGCAGTGTCAGGTGTAGGTTAGGGTAACCATGGAATAGCTGTTATTTTGATCACATACCTGAAGTTGTTTTGCTCATACATCCTGGAGTTATTATGGGTTACATGTTCAAGGTCATGGAAAGCCCTGAATATAATGTCAATTTGACCCCCGGGGATTTAGGGAGTTAGCTGCTGAAAAGCAACCTGGCAGGCACAAAATGGAACTAGAGCCCAATTAGGACAGGATGGTGTTATCGTAGCTATTTCAACAGCACAGTAGGGAAATCTCTGTCCAGGCTTTAGATGTGATATGATGACATTCTTCGCTTTTGGGCTGGGGTGATAGCTGGTGGTCTGTTAGTTCAAGCCAAGGTTTCACTTGATCACCTGATAGTCATAAGGGTGTTAGGTCAGACACAGAAGTGGGCAACGAATGGCTGTTAAGGGGCTAAAGGTAGCCTAAGGTAATTTGGCTCTGATCCTACAGCATTCTAAATCTGTGATCACAGTTCCATCAGTCATTGTCCATCCATGTAAATGCAGTGCTTTTTGTGAAGATCAGAAGTTCGCAAACCCAACACCCCACACCACACTTGGGTATGCCTTTATTTTTTTCTTAAGTATCTCTCTCTATTATCCCTGTGTTTAATATGTTAAAAAATACCTTTCAATATACTACTCTACTTCAAGCTAAATCTCTCTAGAATTCTTTTTCTTTCTTTTGTTCTTTTTCTTTTTTCTTTCATTTTGTCCCCTGAGGCAGGGTCTCACTCTATCTCAGAAACCTGGAACTTACTTGTAGCCCTAGGCTGGCCTCAATTGGAGCTGTTTCAGTTCTTGCTCCAATGACAAGATGGCAGGTATCTTAGTTCCTAGTCAAGGAACTTTAAGAAGCTGCAGTCTTCCTATTGTAGCAAAATGAGTGTGAGCTCACTGCCCCCCTCCCCTATATTCATTGTTACATTCTTCAGGCCACAGATGGCCATGAGGTGGGAAACTACCAGAGCTTTGAAGTTCAGGGAGACAAAAGAAGTAATCGCATTAACTGTAATAAGGAAATTAGGAGAGACAAGGCCCAAGGATACCTGGGGAGAATATCTGAATTTCCTGAGATCTATTGTAAATGTGTGAACTACTAGATAATGGTAATTTGCATAATGTCACATACCCTACTCTGTACTAACTATAAAATGTCTTTGTAACTGGGGTTCGAAGCCAATGCTTCATTTATGCTTGGACCCCGTGCCCGGGTGTAAATTAAACTCCCCTCTCCTCTTGCTGCAAAGGTTTTGTCTGTTTATTACTGGAATATTTCTACAACATTCCCTTAGGACATAGTAGCATACTTGAACAACAGAAAAATAGTGAAAGGGGACACTGTATCTTACCAACCTGATGGAAGGGAGTAAGCTATATTCTTTAAATATTATTTGTGGCCATGTAAGTTTTATTCTTTGGCCAAATAAGTCACAGTGAGAGGAACACATTCTACTCTCCTGCCCTAATCTTCCACTTAGCAAGAACTCCTGAGAAAGTGTGGAAATCCTCAGGCCTCTGGGCTATTTTACAGCTGTCCCAAGAGGTTAAAGGAGAAATAGTGTTTTCCTTCAAAATATTTTCTTTTTTTAAAAATATTTTTTTAAATTTTTTAAATTCATTTTTAGGCAGAGAAATACAGAGAGAGAAAGAAAAAGAGAGGGGGGGAGAGAGCACCAGGGTCACCACCTTGTGGGTCTGGCATATGTGGGTACTGGGGAATTGAACCCGGGCCTTAGGCACTGGAGGCAAGTGCCTTAACTGCTGAGCCATCTCTCCAGCCCCTTTTCAAATATATTTTTTTAAATATTTTACTTCAAAATATTTTCTTTTCTTAAATTTTTTTCTATTTATTTGCAAGCAGAGAGAGACAAAGAGAAGAGAGGGAGAAAATGGATGTGTCAGAACCTGTAACCACTACAAACTCCAGATGCATGTGCCACTTTGTGCATCTGGCTTTATGCGGATACTGGGGAATTGGATCCAGGTTGTTAGGCTTTGCAGGCAAATGCCTTAAGCACTGGGTCATCTATCTAGCCAAGATTTTCTTTTTTTTTTTTTTTTTTTTAAAAAATAGTAATAGAGATAGAAACTCTGGAAGCGTCTGTATATATGTTCCCTCTCAGCTCATGGTGGCTCAGGATCTGTGACAGCCAACTAGATGAAATGTCAAAATATATGTGAAAGGGTTCAGCTCTTAAGAATCAAAAGACTAAAGAGAATTGAGTTCAGGGCATAAGATGATTCCCAGAACTTCAATTCAATGTAGTTGCATATGTCAGTCCCCTAAGACAGAGAATATTTAAATTATTATTGAAATGTTAACAACTTATTCTTTATTTTTTAAACTATTTTATTTATTTGCAAGGAGAAAGAGAGAAAATATGGATGCATAAGGGCCTCCTGTCACTACAAATGAACTCCAGGTGCGTGTGCCCTTTTGTGCACCTGGCTTTATGTGGGTTCTGGGAAATTGAAGCCAGGCTGTCAGGCTTTGCAAGTAAACACATTTACTGGGCCATTTCTCCAGCCCCTACTCTTTAAGCTATTTTAATGAATCAATGTTGATTTGGGAAACTTACTAAAATGATGTTTATTTTATATAGGAGATGACTGAGATCAGGTTATGGGCTGCTTTGTTACTGTTGCAGGATTTTGGGGTTCAGGAAGGGCCTATGAATCCCAACTTTTTGGTCCTTATCCAATTTTAGCAAAAAATTGATAAAACGAAATCCAAGAAGGACAAATTATATGGTCTATTACATTTGTTTAGGGAGACCTAATGAACCATGAGGTTTATTGTAGGGAGAATTCAGATCCAGCTAGGAGGCTAGCTGAAAGACTCAAGCCAGAGAATTCTCTTCCTTGCTTGGCTTGAAAGGGAGAGCGGAGATGGTGAGAATCTCCATCACAGAGAAATCTCTGGAAGTAAAAGGGCTCTGGAGGAGGCACATACACCCACAAAGGCAAAGCACAAGAACATATAAGACCAGTGAGGATTAAGAAACAGTTAAGGACTTCAGAGGAAATTAGTCAAGTAGCTTCTTTTTTTTTCTTTTGGTTTTTCAAGGTAGGGTCTCACTCTAGCCCAGACTGACCTAAAATTCACTTTGTAGTCTCAGGGTGGTTTTGAACTCAAGGCAATCCTCATACCTCTGTCTCCTAAATGCTGGGATTAAAGGTGTGTGCCACCATGCCTGGTTTAAGTAGCTTCACTTTCAGGTAGTCAGTTAGGAGAGGGCCCAAGGAGAGAACCAAAGAGATGTCCCACTGCCTGCTTTGGAAGAACAAAATTCAGCATCTGATCCAGTTTCATCTAATCAGTGCTCTCTCTCTCCCCGACTCAAGGGTACTGACCTTTCTGAGGCAGTCTCCTGATCCCAGACCCATCAGCCTTCTCTCCTAACTCACCTGAGCCTCAGAGTGAAGCTCAATTGAATAGATCATAAAGAGATGTTTACCAGGTATGCATGGCCTCTTTTTGGCTGTTCATGTACCTTGAGGTCTGAACCTCTAGGTCCCTGCTCTGATAATCCCCCAATGTTAGGACTGGGGGGGACCCCTACTCCCACATGGGATGGTTTTTGCCTTTCACACTTTAAGAGCTTTCTATACTTTCTTCACCTTCTCTTAATCTACTAAAGTCTCTCTCTAAACCTGGTCTGTGAGTTTTAATTCTTTAAATTACTAAAACAAGAATCCAGGGACCCCCCAAATTTATTGGTGTGTTGTTGCATGTTGGTGTATTGTCAAGGAACCCCAAGGCTCCCATTACAGACACAGAGATCAAAGAAAGTTTCGACAGGTAACAAAGTGAGGAAGCATGCCAAAGCAAGACACATGTAGCAGACAAGCAGAAGAGCACAGAGGCCAAGACATGTGCTCCCCCCTCCCAGCCAAAAAGAAGGTTTGCAGTATGGTTAGCCTCCTTTATAGGCTCAGACATTTTATTAGAGTGTGCCTTGTTTTCAGACTCAGGTGTGTGAGGAGAGACCTGATTGGTTCGTGGCCTCGGAATGCTTACCCAGAGAGGACAGTCCATCTAGGTGTGCTGAGCGGAGGAAGAAGCAGGAAGTTCCTGATGGGGTGTTGCTGACAGCCATCTTGGATGAGACAGGATCAAATAGTGAGTTCTAATTTTTCCAGAGAGGGGAGAGTGGCATCTCCTAGTTCCCTCTTTGGGCTTCTGTCCCTGACTAACTGCCTGGAAAAAAAAAGCTATCTTATTCATATTTCTCCTTCACTACTTTATAGTGTATAAAACAGTTGTTTTTCAGACTGTGCCATGCTCTGAAAGACTCCCTTTTTTTCTTTTCTTTTCTTTTCTTTCTTTCTTTGTTTGATTTTATTTATTAACATTTTTTAAAACTTTGTATTGACAATTTCCATAAATACAGACAATATGCCATGATCATAATCCCTTCCCACCATTTCCCTCTTCCCCTCCTGTCTCCCCTCCACTGAATCCCTCTTTCTAACTAGTCTCTCTTCTATTTTGATGTCATCATTTTTTTCTCCCTGTTGTGCAGGATTTGTGTAGGTCACATCACCCACTGTGAGGTCATGAATATCAAGGCTGCTTTGTCTGGAAGACAGCCTTGTAAGCAGTCTTCCCCTTCCTTTGACTCTTAAATTCTTTCCTCCACTTCTTGCACAGTGGTCCTTGAGCCTTGGAAAGTATGATAGAGATATGTCTCAGTGCTGAACTCCACAGGAGAGACTTCATTTCCCAAGCAGATTTTGACTCCATTTTGAGGATGGAGGATGCCTATACTCTGTATTTGGGTGGGCATGTGAATGGCATCCTCAGTCTGGCCCCACCCATATGGCACAGACTATAAGTAACTTATTTCTGGAGGTAGAAATGCTGCCAGCCTATAAACTTATTTATTGGAGTTAATTAGTACTGTGGGGGCCCATAGAGGTGTGAAAGTCTTATCAGGTCAAATAACTTATCTGACACACCTTGACCCCATAAAGAAGTGGACACCTGGCACTGTGATGGCAGTGGCCCCACAAACCTGTCATCTGGTGTGTGTGTGTGTCAAGAAACTCCCTGTCCAATTATAGGACTGTCTCTACCAAAAAATTAAAAGCCACATGGTCTTTGCCTATGAGGTATGGCTGTAACCCCATAATGTAGGTTGCAGCCCCATAGGGTCTGGGTGTCATGTGAAGCCCTCCCCCACTGTGCAGGTCTGTCCACATGCATCCCAGTTCCCCATAAGCCTGTCTCAGTGAGTAAGCCACAGGCCCAGAGGAGTGTTTCTGTCCCCCCAGCCCCTCAACACTGCACTCTTACTGTCTCCCATCTTGTGGTCCCAGCCTTGGGCACCCACCTCATCCTTCTTAGCTCCACAGGGAACAGAGAGGGCCGCCACTTGTACCCAAGGAATGAACGGTTACAGGTTACATACGTAACAAACAAAGGGGAATAGAAAACAAGTTTGGGAGCTCAGCTGTGCTAAGTGTCATTTTTCCTTTCAGCTGAGTAAAATTCCATCGTGTAAATATACCAAGGTTTCACTGTCCATTCCTCCATGGATGGGCATTTGGGTTGATTCCAATTCTTGGCTCTTATGAATTGAGCTGCTATAAATATAGTTGTACAAATGTTTCTGTGTCGAGAGGTGACATCTTGTGGATAGATGCCTAATAGAGGGATAGCTGGGTCCATTGGAAGGTCTCTGTCCATTCTGTTCAGAAGTCTCCACACTGCTTTCCATAGCGGTTGAACTAGTTTGCAATCCCACCAGCAGTGAATGAGGGTTCCTTTTTCCCCGCATCCTCACCAGCAACGATTGTTGTTGGTTTTCTTTATGATTGCCATTCTGACTGGGGAAAGGTAGTATCTCATTGTGGTTTTGATTTGCATTTCCCTGATGCTTAAGGATGCTGAGCACTTTCTCAGGTGAGAAAAGGCCATTTGTGTTTCCTCCTCTGTGAATTTTCTGTTGAGATCAGTGCCCCGTTTTGTGAGGGGGAAGTTTGCTTTTTTTGTTATTAATTTTTTAGTTCTCTGTAGGTTTTGGAAATTAGGCCTCTGTCTGAATTGTAGCTGGCGAAAATCATCTCCCAGTTTGAAGGGGGTCTATTGACTCTGAGAAGGATGTTTTTGTCTGTACAGCCTTGGAGTCTGGTCAGGTCCCATTGGTTAAGTGACTGTTGCACTTCCTGGGCTACTGGAAATTTGCTCAGGAACTTATTCCCTATTCCTATCTCATGTAGTGTTCCTCCTATTTTTTCTTCCAGAGTGTTTAGGGTGGTATGGTTAATATTGAGGTCTCTGATCCATTTGGAGTTGGTCTTTGTGCATGGTGAAAGGAGTGGGTCTATTTTCATTTTTTTATATGTGTTTATCCAATTTGTCCAGCACCATTTGTTGAATATGCTATCTTTAGCCCAGCTTACATTGTTGGCACCCTTGTCGAAGACTAAGAATCTGAAGTTACTTGCATTAAAGGCTGGGTCTTCAATTCTATTCCACTGGTCAGACAGTCTGTTTTACTGCCAATACCATGCTGTTTTAGTTACTATGGCTTTGTAGTATGTTTTAAAATCAGGTAAGGTGATACCTCCTGTGTAATATTTTTTTACTCAGAATAGTTTTAGCTATTCGAGGTCTCTGAGCCTTCCAAATAAATTTGGAGATTATTTTATCTATGTCTGTGAAGAAGGAGGTTGGGATTTTTATTGGCATTGCATTGAATCTGTAGATTGCTTTTGGCAGGATTGCCATTTTTACTATATTGATTCTCCCTATCCATGAGCATGGAATATCGTTCCATCTTGTCACATCCTCCTCTATTTCCCTTTTGAGTGTTTCAATATTTTCCTTATATAAGTCTTTCACTACCTTGGTTAGTGATATTCCCAGGTATTTGATTTTGTTTGAGGATATAGAGAATGGGACAGTTTCTCTGATGTCTTTTTCCGAATGCTTGTCTTCTGTATATAGAAAGGCTACTGATTTTTGTGTGTAATTTTGTATCCTGCCACTCTGCTGAAGGCATTGATCACCTTCAGGAGATTACTAATACTGTTCTTTGGATCTGATATACATAAGATCATGTCATCTGCAAAGAGGGATAGTTTGACTTCTTCCTCTCCAATTTGTATTCCTTTTATACTGTTCTCTTGTCTTATTGCTTGGGCTAGAACTTCGAGCACTATGTTAAATAGCAATGGTGAGAGTGGACATCCCTGTCTTGTTCCTGAGTTGAGGGGGAACTCCTTGAGTCTTTCCCCATTGAGGATGATTTGTGCTTTAGGAGATCTGTATATTGACTTTATCATGTTGAGGTATAGGCCATCTATGCCTATTCTTTCCAGGGTTTTGAACATGAAATGGTGTTGAATTTTGTCAAAAGCCTTCTCAGCATCAATTGAGATGACCATGTGGTTTTTGCTGTTGAGTTTGTTAATGTGGTGAATTATATTTATCAACTTGCGTATGTTGAACCATCCCTGCATCCCTGGGATGAAGCCGACTTGGTCGGGGTGAATTATAGACTTGATGTGGGTTTGCATTCAGTTTGCTAGGACTTTGTTTAGGATTTTGGCATCCAAGTTCATCAGGGATATAGGTCTGTAGTTTTCTTTTTTTGTTACATCCTTGCCTGGTTTGGGAATTAGGGCGATGGTAGCTTCATAGAAGGAGTTTGGGAGCCTATCCTCTTTTTCTATGTCCATGACAAGCTTCAAAAGAGAGGTTTCAGTTCTATGATGAAGGTTTGGTAGAATTCAGCTGAGAAACCATCTGGACCTGGGCTTTTCCGTTTGGGGAGGTTCTTGATACCGATTCAATCTCTGTGATTGTTATCGGATTGTTTAGGATCTTTATCTACTCTGGTCTGAGCTTTGGAAGTTGGTAGGTGTCCAGGAATTTATCCATTTCTTCCAGGTTCTCTAATTTTGCAGAGTAGAGGTTTTGGAAGTATGACCTGATGATACTTCCAATCTCTTTAGGATCTGTTGTGATCTCACTCTTGTCATTTTTTATTTTGTTAATTTGAGCCTTCTCAGTTTTTCGTTTGATTAAGTTGGCCAGGGATTTGTCGATCTTATTGACTTTTTCAAAGAACCAACTCTTTGATTTGTCTATATTTTCAATTGTTTTCTTTGTTTCCAAGTCATTAATCTCAGCTCTGATCTTAATTATTTCCTTACGTCTTGAGCTCCTAGGGTTGGATTTTTCCATTTGTTCTAATGACCTTAGGTGTGAGGATAGTTGGTTGATTTTAGACCTCTCTGCCTTTGTTATGAAGGCATTTAGTGCAATGAATTTCCCCCTTAGAACTGCCTTCATTGTGTCCCACAAGTTCTGGAAGGTTGTGTCCTCATTATCATTTGTTTCTAGGAAGTTCTGGATTTCCTGTCGGATTTCTTGTTTGACTCATTCATTGTTCAGGAGTGAGTTTTTCAGTCTCCAGTATCTGTTGAAATTTTTGGATCCTCTCCTATTGTTAATTTCTAGCTTTAATGCATTGTGGTCTGATATGATGCAGGGGATTACAATAATCTTTCTGAATTTGCTAAGGGATGATTTTTGGCCCAGTATATGGTCAATTTTGGAAAAAGTTCCATGTGCTGCTGAGAAGAATGTGTAACCTGTGTCCTTGGGGTGGAATGTTCTGTAGATGTCTGTTATCCCTAGTTTGTCTATGGTACCATTTAGCAGCTTGACTTCCCTGCTTGTCTGTTGTTTGTACTATCCATCTAGGGATGACAGTGGAGTGTTAAAGTCTCCTACTATGATGGTGTTGGCATCTATATCTGCTTTGATTTTGAGTAATTTATGCCTAATGAACTGAGGGTCCCTTGCAGTTGGTGCATACATATTTAGTATAGTGATGTCTTCTTGTTGTATAGTTCCCTTGAAGAGTAGGAAGTGGCAATCATCGTCCTTTTTTATTGCTGTTGGTTTAAAATCTATTTTGTCAGATATTAGAGTAGCCACACCTGCTTTTTTATTCTTTCCACATGCCTGGAAAATTGTTTTCCACCCTTTTATTCTCAGTAGGTTACTGTCTTTAGCGATAAGGTGTGTTTCTTGAAGGCAACAGATGGAAGGATCCATTTTCCTGATCTAACCTGCTATCCTGTGTCTTTTTATAGGAGAGTTGAGTCCATTTACATTCAAAGTTATAACTGTGAGGTTTTCCATGTTGTAGAGAATATGGAGGTTGGTATCTGAGCTGTTGCTGCTATCTCTTTTATGTTAGCTTGCTTATTTTCTATTCCTTTCCTGGGGTCGGTTGTTTGTTTCGACTGCATGGGATATCTCATTAAGTATCTTTTGAAGGTTTGGCTTTGTGCTCAAGTAATTGTAAAGTTGATTAGTCTCATGGAATACTTTAATTCCTCCATCAATTATGATGGATAACTTTGCTGGGTAGAGTAGTCTAGGTTGGAATCCATCCTTCTTTAGGCCTAGAATCGCTTTGTTCCAAGGTCTCCTGGCTTTTAAAGTTTCTATGGAGAAGTCTGATGTGATTATGATGGGTTTTCCTTTATATATGAGTTTCCTTTCTCTCGTTGCTCTAAGGACTCTCTCTTTATCCTTAATGTTTGGCATTGTAACTAAGATATGTCTTGGGGTGTTCCTCCTTTGGTCCAATTTGTTTGGGGTCCTCCCCATCTCTCTTAGCTCTATAGGACTATCTCTTGCCAAGCATGGGAAGTTTTCTTGAATGATTCTGTTGAAAATATTTTCTATGCCCCTAGTTTGGTTTTCTTCTCCTTCTGGGATCCCAATGATCCTGAGATTAGGTCTTTTTATTGTGTCCCACATTTCCCTTGAGTCTTGTTCACTTGCTCTTTTGAATTTTGTCAAGGTTCTGATTTCTCTCAAATTCTCCTCTTTTCTGTCTTCCATGTCTGAGGTTCTGTTTTCCCAGTGATTAATCCTGTTGGTAAGAGATTCTAGGGATGTTCTTATTATTTCAATATGGTTTTTGTTTTCTGCGACTTCTTTTTGGGTTGCTTTTTTTTGGGGGGGGGTTCCTGTTGAGATGTGATTTAATTTCCAGGTTTGATTTCATTACTTCTTCCTGACAGTCATTCTTATATTTGCAGCTGTCTTTGGTTAATTTGGAAAGCTGGTTTTTGATACCTTCCGTGTGCTGGCTTGCCTTTAGTTCCGATATGTCTCTTCTGACATCCATTTGGTTCTCCTCCATTATATTAAGCCTGGTGGCAAAGCTAATAAGCTGACTTTGTACCCTTTCAATATGTAGGTCCATCTTTTCTTGCATGACTAACATTAAGTTTTCCTTAGGATCTGTGCCAGTTTGATCAGGGTTTAGTGTTGTGTCTTCCTGGGCCTGCCTCTGCTCACTCCCTTTAGTTGTATGGTTGATGTCATTTGGCATGGTTTCCTCAGCTGCTGTAATATTCTTGCGTTGAGGTCTCCCCATTTTTATTCCACTTGAGGTGGTTGGTGGGATGCCTTTGAGATATCTGAGCACTGGAAAGGTGCAGCGGTGGGAAAGCAGCCGGTCCCAGTCGGAAAAGGTAGCTGTCCCGAAGCAGGAAAGCAGCTGGTTCCAGGGGCGGGAAAGCAGCCGTGTCCGAGGTCGGATAGCAGCCGGTCCCGGGCGGAAAAAGCAGCTGGTCCCGGATGGGAAAGCAGCTTGGGCCTGGGGCAGGAAAGCAGCCTGGTCTGGGGCAGGAGAGGAGCCAGTTCCCCGGGAATGAATGCAGCTGGACCTGGGACAGCAAAGCAGCCCTCCCCGGGCGGAAAAGGTAGCCGGGTCCCTGGGCAGAAAAACGGCTGGGTCTCAGGGGTGTGGGAAGGCAGCCAGCTCGGGCCCTGGACGGGCAGGAAGGCGGCCGGCTTGGGCCCCGGGGTGGCAGGAAGGCAGCTGGCTCGGGCCCCAGGGTGGTGGGAAGGTGGCCGGCTTGGGCCCCAGGGTGGCGGGAAAGGGGCCGGCTTGGGCCCCAGGGTGGCGGGAAAGTGGTCGGCTTGGGCCCTGAGGTGGCAGGAAGGCGGGCCCAGGGTGGCAGGAAGGTGGCCAGCTCGGGCCCCGGGGTGGTGGGAAGGCAGCTGGCTTGAGCCCTGGGGTTGCAGGAAGGTGGCCGGCTCGGGCCCCTGGGTGGCTGGAAGGCAGGTGTCTCAGACTGCTGGAGTAGGTCCTGCTGGCTGGGCTGTTGTACTCACTGCCTCTGGCGCACCCTTATGTTCAATTCGGGTTCCAATCAGTAGAATCTGTTGCTGGAAAGTGTCCGAAGTCAAGGTCCTGGCTATTGCTTCAGCTAAAAACCCTAACCTCTGTTCCCCCAGGGACACGTGGCTTCTAGTTTGCCATCATGAACCGGAAACCATTGTGGTGGTCTTTACCCACAGGCTTAGGTGAGTCTGAAAGAGCTGATTGGTCTGGTACTCAAGTTAGAGGGTATTAATGGCATGTTCTTCCTTAATATATAACAATGAAAAGTGTTGTAGTCAGCTTTCTAGTTGCTGTGCAGAAAGAGCCCAAGCAAAAGCATCTTGTGGAGGAATGGGTTCATTAGGCTTACGGACTCAAGGGGAGACTCCATCCTGGCAGGGAAAACAATGGCATGAGCAGAGGGGTGGAAATCACCCTTGCCACAGCACTGCAAACAGCGGCAGGAAGGTGTGCAAACACAGGCAAGGGGAAGCTGTTTTATAACCCTCATAAACCCGCCCCCAACAACACTAGCTAGATTGTAATTCCTGAACTTCCATCAGCTGAAAATCGAGCTTTCAGAACACATTCATTTGTTTGTGGGAGACACCTGGATCAAACCATGACAAGAAGGTACAGGAAAACAAAGTTAATATCCAGCCCTCATAGTAGCAAACAGTGATATATGAATATACTTGTAGGATCTGCTGCTCCATTTATCCAATGCAAGAGTGTCTACTAGTCAGCCAAAGACCCAGGAATGACTGGGCTGACTTTAGAGATGTACCACTATGCTCAATTGGGGCATTGCCCTGGAATTGTAGAAAGTCTTGAATTTGTTTACCCAAGAGTGGGCTTGCTGGTTTTTAGAGTAGAACCTGAATAAAGGAAAACTGAACCTTGGAGTTACTTAAACCAAGAGTGAACCTGCTGCTTCTGCTGTTGCTGCTGCTCTGATGTTTCTTGAGCTGTTGCTTTTGCTGAAAGGCACACTTATGTTTTTTATTGAACAGCAAAAAGCAGTAATACAAGTTAAGCATTACATGGACAAGGGACTTTTGACTCTAAATAATTCTTTAGGGGCTGGAGAGATGGCTGAGCGGTTAAGGCACTTGCCTCCAGTGCCTAAGGCCCCAGGTTCAATTCCCCAGGACCCACATAAGCCAGACCCACAAGATGGTGGCCCTGGTGCATTCTCTCTCTCTCTCTCTCTCTCTCTCTCTCTCTCTCTTTCTCTCTGATTGAAAAATGAATAAAATACTTAATAAATAAGTAAATAAATAATTCTTTGAACATTTGTTAAAGGAAGGACTTTGGGATATTGCCTGTTGGACTCTGCTGATCCATAACACACACCCTCTGTTTACAAATGCAATCACATTAAGCCCACTTTTTGCTTCAAACAATCCTGTGGGCAATTTGTTACCTTTCTTTTTTTCTTTCTTTCTTTCTTTCTTTCTTTCTTTCTTTCTTTCTTTCTTTCTTTCTTTCTTTCTTTCTTTCTTTCTTTCCTTCCTTCCTTCCTTCCTTCCTTCCTTCCTTCCTTCCTTCCTTTCTTTCTTTCTTTCTTTCTTTCTTTCTTTCTTTCTTTCTTTCTTTCTTTCTTTCTTTCTTTCTTTTAGGTAGGGTCTCATTCTAGCCCAGGCTGACCTTGAACTCACTCTGTAGTCCCAGGCTGGCCCTGAACTGACAGTGATCCTCCTACCTTTGCCTCCTGAGTGTTGAGATTAAAGGCATGTGGCACGACACCCAACAATTTATTGCTTTTAATGTGTGTTGCTTTCAATATGGTCAGCACATTTCACTCAAGTACATGCCACCAGGTCATGGATGAGGAAGGGCAAAGAGCATAGTTTAAAATCAGTCAGCATCTCTTTTTTTAAAAAAATGTTTTATTGACAGCTTTTATGAGTATAGACAGTAAAACTCAGCATCTCTTAACATTCCTTATCAATATTGGTCATCACTGCTGTTCAGGCCAAAAATAAACTAAGGGTGAGAAAATCTAGTTACATTATCCTGACAGGTTGATTACGTGGTTGTAAGATTAACTTCAGGACATGTTATAAGGTAGGAACTTAGCAGAAAAAGCATCTCATAGTAATATTCTCAGAAAAAGTTATTTATGAGGTCTATAAGAAGTATTGCCACAGCTTTCTCCATAGTTAATTTCCATAGTTTGTTCTTAGAGTTAATTCCCACAACTCTAAGTTTTGAAACTGTGGTCATTCAAACTTTCAGAAAGGTCCTTTACAAAATTTATTGAAGAGGAAATGATTGTTCAAGTATAAATTGTTTTTGAAGTACAGATGAACATGGATTCAGAGACACACAGAGGAAAGGGTGTGATGTAAGGATTAAACAAGCTCTTGCATATGAAAAGTTGTCATGGGAAATTTTTTCATTGGAAAAGATACAAAAGCATGTGTATTCACCTTAGATAGGGCTTAGATAACGGATAAAAGTATGATTGCACCAAAACCAGTTTTGTGAGTGGTAATCTCAGAGTTCCCTTTCCTTCTCACCTTGTAACTAAAATCTTCCTTCAAGAAGTCCCTTCCCTCTCTGCCCTACATGAACCCAGATAACCTGGCATCTTGAGCTCATACCTCCACTGGCCAACCCACCATGCTCCAAGGGGCATAAAAGCCCTCCTTGAACCATTTTATTTTATCTTTTCCTATGACAGTGTGAGTGGCAGGACTCGTAAAACTCACCTCAAGCTGGGGGTACTATTCCAGACCCTCCTGGAATCTCCACTAACCCTCTAGACCAAACTGATAAAGCCCCTGATTTACCTGTGAACCTCTAGAGAACCACAGCTGCTCTTTAGAAACCATCCAGCTAGAACCCGAGATAAGTTTTTATCTCTAGTATTCAATGTGCTTAAAAATGAACAATCCTAGCCCTAACTCTGGTCATACTTTGACACAGCTCTAACCACTATCTTTCTAATTTTTACAATTTTACTTTCATGCTGTTCTAATACTCCCATGGTGGGAATCTCCTCTTCAAGAAGATGACTGAAACTAATTAGAAGAGTACATTAACCAGCCAGAGTTAGTTCCCACACCTTTTATCAGTTTATGGATGGGATGATTCTCTGTGGTATCCTGCTAAAGGGGCATGGAGGATATAGGGTTTTGCTGTCTGGCAGGCTTCTGGGACTGTCTCCTTCTGATAAGGAAGTTGAGGCAAAGTCTGAGGACCCCTATCAATCTTAGCAGTCCTGAATACTCCAGCCCCCAGGCAGGCCACAGCTGTCCCCTGAGATAAGCAGGCAATTCAAGGCCTAAACTTAGCCCAGCTGCAATAACAAACCTAAACAATAAGGTTATGTTTCCTCTGCTGACATCACCATTCTATACATGTCTGTATACATGTATAGAGTCACGTAGCCCCCCTCAATTTATCTATGCAAAACAGGTATCCTAAGGGTACTGGCCCCTACCAATCAAACCTATGAGATGCCCACAGATCTTGCCCTACCAATCCCCTTGCTTATGCTTCTACCTCTGCCCTTTTCTCTATATAAACAACTGCTATCTATACAATAAAATGAAAACTACTGCCCACTGCCGCGTTTTCCCGAGAGTCAGCTCCGTGAATGAACAGGGGGTTGATGTGCACTGCAACTCCTCAACTAAGCTACGGACAACAATTTTCAATGGCCAGGAAGGAAAAGGGATATAGAAAGAGCTTTTCAAATGGGGAAACAGACAAAGCTCTTCAAAAGTATGTTGGTCCCTCTCTAATATGGGTCCTGAAGTCAGAAATATTTTGCGAATCTCCTAATGGCACCTAGTGGCTCTCTAGCACTAACTTTTGGTCACATGTGTTTTTTATTGTACAATCATTCACTTCCATTTTTATTCCATCTATAGGTCTGGAAGATGTCATTTGGCTTATAGAAACTCTCACTAAATGTACTTAAATGAATTCAAGTGATCCAACTCAGGAAATCTCCCTTATTAATTCTGAGGTTCAAGTGATGGAAGGACAATTATACAAAATCGTATGGCTTTAGATACCCTCAGAGCAGCTGAGAGTGGTGCATCTGCCATTATTAAAGTTGAATATTATGTATATATTCCTGACAATTCCATTAATATCTCATCTGCTTTACAAGATCTACAAGAACAGATTCTGACCATGGCAGACACCACTGTGACATTTGGTGAAGAGTTTGGTAAGTGGATTACAGTCAGAAGTGCTATGACCCCAGCTGACCCAGGTGTGGGCGGACTTTGAAATCCTCCAGATTATTTTTTTCTCTGCCTACCTGAATCAACACTCTAAAGGTGGCAGCCTCGGGCCACCCTCTCTTTGCTCTTCCTCTGGAATTCTTATGAGATCCTCATGTGATCAGCTTCTTGGCTAGGTGTGGTGTGGACTTTCTCACTTGAGTTTCCCTGGGATCCTTGCCCAGCAGCTTGGCTGGGTGAGGACAGAAGCCCTGTTTCTTGATTCTAGTCTCTCTACTCATCTCTACCCTGTAATTATTCCCCTTATTACATATATCCACCACATGCTACGTGGGTGACTTCTAACTGCACTAACCTCCTCCATGGTGGATGCTGTGAGTTTTTCACTTCTAAGCTTTTTCAGTCTGATCCCTGACTTCCCTCCATGGAAAAGCACACATCCACTGCCTATGTGTAGGACTTCTGGATTTCCCTTTCCATGTGCTCCTGAGTCTTTCCTCAGAAGCCTGCTTCTTGGTCCTCATACCAGCCATATGCCTGTGGCTCCATTCTGACTTCTTTCCTTTAAATGTACCTTCCATGTGACCCTCAGTTTCTTGTGCACGCCTTTAGTCCAGCACTCGGGAGGCAGAGGTAGGAGGATTGCTATGAGTTCGAGGCCACCCTGAGACTACAGAGTGAATTCCAGGTCAGCCTGGGCTAGAGCAAGACCCTACCTCAAAAAAACAAAACAAAACAGCCTCAGTTTCTCTAGCTCTCAAAGCAGTCCACAGCTTTACTCCAGCTTGGCTTCACTCTAACTTAGCCTCAGCTCCTAGAGCTTCACATGCTGGCAGCTTTATTCCAGTTTTTTTCCTCCCTAAAACTTCAGTCTTCCTTAAATCCGTTTTCCACATAAATCGTGTTCTGGCCTTCCTTCCCAGGTCCCAGTTACCCTTAAACAAACTGCACAATTTGTGATTTCTCCTCAAATAAACTCAATAATTCACAATGTGTCTTTCTTGAGTCCCTCTTTATTATTCTTCATTAAAGAGTAGGAAAGAACACAAAACTTGGGGTTCATAAATCTGGGAGAGCCCTGAGCCCCCAAATTCCTGCATCACTACTATATAATCTGCCTTTTTTTCTCAAGATCATTTGCATCTTGGGGGACGGCAGCCAGGAATGATAGCTAGGATTCTAGGTGGGGGTCTGTGACCCTCCACTCCACCATCTACTAGGGAGTTGTTAATAACTCCATTACCATTACTATAACCTTGTATAACAGTACTGTTCTGCTGGAAAGTTACCATAGGTACAAGGCTAAAGCATTCTTTACCTCACTATTGCTTTATATTATGTTCAGAGGAAAACAGCCATACAACTAAACACTTGGAACTGTGTTTAGCACTCAGCAGCTTCTGAAGTGTAAATCACAATGATTACTGTAATTATTGCTATTCACATGGCCATTGTCATGCAGCCTCTTTTCATGTGGCTTTTTATTATGTTTTATTTGTCCTTTCACTCACGTATGAATAATATACGTGGTGGTTTGAATTAGGTGTCCCCTATAAACTCATGTAGTTTGAATGCTTGGTTCCTGGCTAATGGCAATTTCAGGGGTGGAGGGTGGTAGTTTGAATGTAAATGTATGTCCCCAGTGCCTGAGGTGTGTCCTGTGCAGCATGGTCTCATCTGTACTGAGGGGAGGGTCACAGGAGCCCCACTTGTTTACATCATGCACAATATGGAACAGCTGCAGATGACCACTTGAGACTGGCCAGAAAGGAAACTGAGTTCTCCAATGTTTTGCGAGACTCATGTTAATGGAAAAAAGAGAAAAATATTGTTAAAATCATGAACATGACATATAAATCAAGTAAATCCAAATAAAAATACAGTAACAACAACCATACCGTTGGACTGTATTTGCCAGTAGGCCAAATGCCCATATTCTCTATCCCTGCCTCTCTGCTTGCAAATAAATAATATCTTAAAATCAGCCTTATTTTTATTACATAGAGTTGTTTTGGCTATTCAAGGTTTTTTGTGTTTCCATATGAATTTTAGGATTTTTTTTTCTATTTCAGTGAAGAATGCCATTGGAATTTTGATGGGGATTACATTAATTGTGTAGATTACTTTTGGTAAGATTAACATTTTCATGATATTGATTCTTCCAATCCAAGAACATGGGACGTCTTTCCATTTCCTATTGTCTTCTGCTATTTCTCTCTTGTTTTGAAGTTTTTATTATAGAGATCCTTCACTTCCTTCATTAGGTTTATTCCAAGGAACCATATATATATGTATATATATATATATATATATATATATATATACATATATATAAGCAATTGTGAATCAGTGTTTCCCTGATTTCATCCTCAGCCTGTTTGTTGTTAGTATATAGGAAGGCTACTGATTTCTGTATTTATCAGCTCTAACAGTTTGCTGGTAGAGTCTTTTAGGGTCCCTTATATATAGTCATCTCATCTGCAACTAATGATAACTTGATCTCTTCCTTTCTGATTTGTACCCCTTTGATTTGTGTCTCTTGCCTTATTGCTACAGCTAAGAATTCCAGCACTATATTAAATAAAAGTGGGGACAGTAGACACCGTTTCTTGTTCCTGATTTTAGTGGAAATGCTTCAAATTTTTCCCCATTTAGTATAATGTTGGCTACAGGTTTGTTGTGACAGACCTTTATTATATTAAGATATGTTCCTTATATTCCCACTTTCTTTAAGACTTTTACCATGAAAGGATGTTGGATTTTGTCAAATGCCCCTGCCTCTGGTTTTTCTTCTATATAAACAACTTTTCCTGTATAATAAATGAGCTGTTCACTGAAACTGCCTCCCAAGAGTTCTTCCTCTAGTCACCACTATCCCAAGATTCTGTCCACACAGTTCCGTGGATAAACAGGGAGTTGATGCGGCTGCAACTCCCCAAGTAATCCACAGAACCAGAGGTGGCAACACCACGTGAAACCAGATGCACAAAATAGCACATGTGTCTGTTGTTCACTTGCCAAATCAGAAGACTCTATCATGGTCTCACCTTTCTCTCTGTCTCTGTCTCTCTGTCTCTGTCTCTCTTTCTCTCTCTCTCTGTCTTTCCTCTCTCACGTAAATAAATACTTTTAAAATGTTGAATCATAATGGATCATCTTTTGTTAATATTGAAGTTTGGAAAATTTTGTCAGCATTATGTCACAACTGCCCTTTTATTGTTTTCCTCAAATAAATACAAGCCAAGAAGTAAGATTTGCATCTTAAAGCGTTGAGAACAATAATCACATGCCACAACAGTTATGTGTGGGCTGCACTCTTCTATCATTTATACAGAAAAGTGATTTTCAGTATGTTGCCTCTTCTACTTCCATAAATGGTGAGATTCTTTTGGGACATTGCTCATTATTGATATATTGGGGAACAGGGAATCACCTTGATTTCTGTGACTGTAATGTTACAAGGCATCATGAAAGACGGGATTAGTTCTAACTACAGCAGGATCCGGCACACAACGCATCTATCCTATAGATGAAGAAAGTCTATTTTACTGGCTTTTAAAAAATAACAAAGAAAATGCAGATAAGAAAAAATGATAACAAAACTGATGTCATTCTTGGGGACTTATAATCTGCAAATTGGTGTTTCTAACAACAAAGTCATTTAAGGCATGTTTATTCAATGGGCTCATTTATGTGCATTTTGATCTCAGCTCTGGTGTTATAACTGAGAGCAAATATTCATGGTATATATTCACTTATAGTAGAATGTGAATATAGACAAGAAAAAGTAGAGAAGAACTCATAAACCATCTAATTAGTATTCTCTCCATCTTTTTTTTTTCTTTTTGGGAAGCATTTTGTGTCTCATGCTTTTATTTAATTCTGCCAGCAGTCTGCTAAACAAATCTAGCCAGGTAAGGCTTACAACCCATGACTAAAAAAAAGCTACCAGTGCAGCTGTCCAGCTTGCCCCGAGGAAGAATAGACAAATGGCAGGAATATAAATATTGTTATGTTTTTAAGAAAGTAGCTACTATAACTCCTCTGGGTTCAGTTTGGGTTCTCTTTGCTTAAGTGAATCCATAGCTTCATAAGGTTTTATGGTGAAGCAGAAAAATAATACCATCCTTTAAAAATGAGCATACAATTATGCTAATACATTTTTGTATATGTATAATATACAATTATTATACATTTAATTATGTAAATTAACAAAAGTATTTTTGTTAGAGTCTAGCTTAATTTATTATAACTTGCCTATAAATACATGTTTTATTTTCTATTGCAAAAAAGAAAGCCATAGGCAAAGGTCATCTGTTATCAGTAACTGAAGAGAAGCTAATAAATTTTGTGTTTATACTGGGGCCTCAGGACAGATGTCATTGAGATGATACTGATGAGTGAAGTGAGTCATATGAAGGGGAAATGAACTGGGTGAGAGCTAGAAGTCACAATAAGCTAAAGGGAACTCATGGCATTTAAAATGTGCTGGGCTGCTGAATGTTTAACTCTGCCTTATGATTTCTTGTGCCTTATCCAGAGAACTTCAATGCACATCACTTAAATTTTGTTTTTCATGGACTATTCTCAGGAAATTTTAAACTGCGTGAGATTTATTCTGTCAGTCACAATATTTTTAGGCTGTTTCTTCATGCAATAACTTGACACATGTGCATAAAAGCATAAAGCAAGTTTACTAGCCGATGAAGGAAAATGTCATTAGTCAAAAACCAAAACTAAAAAATTTCTCCCTACAACACACTTGGCATGCCAAATATGAATTGGTGAGGTATTGGTATGATTAATATAGTCAATTGAGAATTTACTGTAAGTACATCTCCACTTGATGCCCGAAAGTTTTCTCATGCAAAGTAAGAAAATAAATTCTCACACAGAGGTTGAAATAATAGAAAGGACTTTCAGAGATTGCCTTTTGAGACTATGAGGATCTTTTGTGTGGTCAGGGCACCTGGCACAGGGCAGGTACTTAATAATTGATAATGATATCTGTTTTGGAACTAACTACAGCAAATGGGAGTGTTGTAAAATCTATACCCACCATCAACTCTATTTTCCATTATGAAAACAGCATCCCATTTAATCATAATCCTGAACTTGTCTGGAGTAACAAGACAAAAGTATGCATTAACAGTTTGTCTTCTGGTGGGTTCTTTTCTCAATCTGGACTACTTGCTACAAGTGGAACCCTTTGACCCAAGCGTGCCTTTAGGGCTTTGCATTTAGTATCAGGGAACTGTGTATCTGAGAGACTGTCTTACTAGTTATACAGGGAACTCAGCCTCTAGGGAGAGCAGATCTAGCCACCCAGTTTGTCATTCTCATCAGATGGTAGAGATAAATGATTTTCCTCACTGAGGTGGAGAAAAGTTAGTAGGCTAAAGATGTGCTCCTCTTCTCCATCTGAATGCTTTCAACCTGCCAGCAAATCCTATATAGGTACCTCTAGCCCAAGCTATTCCCCTGCCTCGAAAACTCGATGATCATACTGAATGGACTAGGGAGGAGGAAGGGAGTTAAAGAAAATCAAGGGTTTCACTGCTGGTCATGATCTTACTATCTATGTAATCTGGGCAGGTTGCTCAAATTTCATGAGGAAGCTTCAGCTTCCTCTTCTCTATGGGGGGTAATTTGGCAGGAAGTGGGATTGTTAAATAAAAATAGCTAAAATTTGTAGAGTACTTGCAGTCACTGTTAAGAGATGTCTAATAATGGCACTTCTTTCTCCTACCTAGTTTGCTGTAACACAGCACATCTGTTATCTACTTCCTATAATTAGCTGACAAAAAACTTCTTGTTTGTTCTGTTTTGTTTTTTTGAGGCAGGTTCTCTCACTCCAGTCCAGGTAGACCCTGAACTCACTCTGTAGTCCCAGGCTGGCATGGAACTCACAGAGATCCTCCTACCTCAGCCTCCTGGGTGCTGGGACTAAAGGCATGTACCATCTGACTTGGACAAAAAGTTTTAAGTGGAGGGACTATGTAATATATATATACATATATATATACATATATATGTATATATATATATATTTGCAGTACAGTGACTAGAAGCCAGTGCCTCATACAGTGTATATCCTAGGCAAGTGTTCCTTCAGGAAGCTGCCTCTCCATCTTAGATTTTTGAACATAGATCAGCATATTTAGCAGGTGATTAATATTTTCCTATTTCTACCTAGCCTCATGTAGTCCTAAAATGTACATTAAACCTGAATTAAATTATTTGTGGATTAAGAATTATTTTCAAAATCTCTCCCTTATATTGCCTTCTTCACCTTTCTAGTGTCATCGAAGATTAAGGCTGTCGTAGTCAGCCACACGCCGCTGGGATGAATCTTCAAACCAGGCACAATTTGGGGGAGGAAAGTTAATTATTGAAACTACAGATTGAGGGGAAGTTCCGTAACACCAAAAGAGTCTGGTCCTCTTTCACAGGTCTGAGCAGAGAGAAAAACCCATCACCTACAATACACACAAATAGCAAACAGGCAGGAGGGGCAAGGAGAGAATTTCTTCCCCTTTACATAGCCTTACAACCCTTCCCCAGACTTAATGGCTTCCTGAGTCTCTGGAATTTCCTTCCTGCATGGCCCACACGGGAAAGGATGTTTACTTCTAGCTTCTTTGAGCTTCCTTACATCCTGCCCCCTACTGAGAGGATGCCTTCCTGTAAACATACTCAGAGACCCACCCAAGATAATTAAAAAGATCCAAGTTGACAACAAAACTTAACCATCACAAAGACTTTAAAGAAAAGAAGTAAATGGCAGTTTGCCTGAAGCAATAAATATACATAGTGCACACAACCTGGATAATGTATCAGGAGAGGTCTGCATGAATAGCCCTATAGTTAGGCATCCTCACCTGCCATCCTGTCAAACAAACTAGTTAGAGCAAGAATAGTCCTCTTCAAATGATACATTGCCTGCCACCTCTTAAAACTGTATTAAGTTCAAGTTTAGGATTTAGACTTCTAGCTCATTCCTATTCATTAGACACGTACTGGACATGAACTTTAACAAGAGTTGAACTCTGTCCCCTGAAAAGTAGCTCATAGTGTCCATACACTGGGAGCATGTTTACTGTCTAACTTCCACAGACAAAGGCACACATGTACAAAGTTCTCCATACAGACCTTTTCAACACACAGGACAAAGTTAATAAGACTAAGGAGTAAAGTGTCCTCCAAGCCAACCAGATAATTATGTTAATCTATTCCTATTAGTGTGAAATTAGGATGTACTTTAGGTGGACTAAAAAAGATCATTCTGGAAGTTTTTGTGTGTGGTTTTGTTAATGTTAAGAGGAATATTGACAAATTATTTTAAATGGTTGACTTCTGAATTTATAAACAGATAAGCATTTATTCTTATTTCTCCATGTCTTTGGCCAGGTATAGTAGTACATGCCTGTAATCCTAATACTAAGGGTGCTGAGGAAGGAAGATCATGAGTTCAAGGCTAGCCTGGGATATGGGAAGAAAGAAGAATCTCTTTTATTTTCTTATTGTACTTTAAGAATCAGAACTGACTTTTGCTGTAGTTGTTTTTGTGGTTTTGCTCAAAGGGAAGCATCAGATTGCCATGATTGTGCAGTACCCTCTGCTGGGCAACTAGGGACTTCATGCCTCCTGCTTCCAAGAATGATCACTGTCCAGAACTTTAGGAAACATGAACTCAGTCCCTGCCCTGTGCCAGGTCCTGGCTATCCCAGATGTCTGTGAGTGACAGTTGTATCCACATCAGGGGTCACTACCATGAGCTCATGTAGATGGCAGCTCAATGACCCTGGTTTAGGTGGTACACAATTTGGGTCAGAGCTACAGCTGTTGCTCCATCCCGAGTATCTGTCTCTGGGGTTTGTGATTGTATTTGTATCTTAGCATCTTGGGGCAGCTATTAGCCATCCATTTGAATTTTGTTATCTAGAAAGTGATAATAACAATGTCTAGAGATTTTGTGAAGATATTTGCACACAACAACAGAAAAATGACTCCATTGGAAAAATGACTCTCATATAATTTGATGGAAAAAAGCCTGCTCAGAAGGTAGTACTCATACTCTAAAGAAAATAAACTGTGAAGAACAAAGCAGGAATATATGTAGTAGATAACCTTAAAGGACCAGAAAGCAGAAATAAATATTAAACTATATCATGTGAATTACACATACATATGCAGTGACAAAATAATTCCTCTGGTATTTTGCTCTTGTCTGAAATGCCAAGTCTCTAATTTTAATTAGTTTATACTAAGCCTTGTAATCAGTTCCATGTTGCTGGGATGAAAATCTAAACAAACACAGTTTATAGGAGGAAGAGATTTATTTCAGGCTTACAAATCCCGGGGAAGCTCCATCAATGACAGAAGACAATAGTTCCCATTCATAAATCCAAGCAGAAAGAGAAACCACCATAGCCAATAAATACCAAAAAGCAGCAAGCACAAAACTAGCAACAAATAGGACTCCCAGAACTCAACTGTTCTCTTACACCTTTGGGCTGGACTACAGGATCCCGCCGCCCTGATATTTCCTCTGACCAAGCAGCTGGAGATCTAAGTTACAAGTTTAATTTTTTTAAAAAAAATTGTTTATTTGCAAGCAGAGAGAGGGGGAAGAGGAAGAGAGAAAGAGAAGAGAGAGAGAGAGGGAAAATGGGCCTCTAGCTGCTACAAACTCCAGATACACTTTGTACGTCTGGCTTTATGTGGGTACTGAGGAATTGAACCCAGGTTGTTAGGCTTTTCAGGCAAGCACTTTAACCACTAAGCCATCTCTCCAGCCACTATGAATTTAACATGTGAATCATAAAATGACATACATATAAACTACCAGATAAGCCGAGACAAAATAAATATATTAAAGGCCACTAAACAAACAGTATGTAAACTGACAACATTTGCATTCAAAACATGCTCTATTACTCATGAAAAGGAGGAAAAATAAAATAGTAGAAATTTTACCAAAGCCTGAAATGTGAATAGGTTAAATTCTTAGTTGAGATTAAGCTTTAATTAATTGGATAGGAAGAAAAAAAATCATCTTTATAATATTTACAAGAAACCTGCTGAAGGTTAAAAGAATGAGAAAGTATATAAGAGGGTGGCTGAGGCCATTTTAAAGTGGGATTTGAGTCTGATTTCTTAAAAAAGTCATTGGCAGTGGGTGGGTAGATTGCCCAGTGGTTAAAGGTGCTCACTTGCAACACCTTCCCATCCAGGTTCAAGTCTCTAGCCAGATGCAAAAAGTGGTGCAATGTCAGGCATTCATTTGCACTGGCTAGAGATTCTGGCATGCCCATTACACACACACACACACACACACACACACACACACACACACACGCACGCACGCACGCACACATGCACACACACACACACAAACACGTGCGTACACACAAGTAAATAAAGTAAAAGTTATTGGTGCCACACAGCACCCAGAACAGCTGATCTAAACAACAGAATCATGACCCAGCCAGCTCACAGCCCACCGAAAGAGAGTCAGCCTCATACACAGTTTGGGTGAGACCAGAGGAAACATAACCGGGTCATCTAGAGTTGATTGATGCACATCTGGTAGGCATCACCATTCTTTATAGGTGGGGTTTTAAAAGGGAATCTGTTGCATTTGATATTTGTTGATTCATAGTACTTTCTGGTCTCTACCTTCTGTCTTTCTTGGGGACAAGCTCTCACTCAGTCCCAGACTGACCTGGAACCTAGCATAAACCAGAAATCGCACCCTCTCCGTCTACAGGATTAAGGGTATGAGTTAACACACACTCTTAGATAGTTTGGCTTTGTTAAGATTATCTGTTTAATTACTGTCCTTGCATAAATATCCTGTGGGGGTTGTGTTTATGTGTGTATATTGCCCATTTGCATATTAGAATTGTATTATGTCCCATCAGCCTACCAGAATATTTTACAACATACATTACAACTCATTTGGGTCACCTCTGTGGTCCCTCTTAGGCGCCCACCCTGAGGATCTATGACTTTTGAACCACACATCTAAGAATACAGCAGATAATTTGGAAAACCAAGCATTGAATAACTCAAGATGCAAAAATCTCTACAATATAATATAAGAAATTTAAAAAAATCTAGATAACTGCACTAAAAACTATAAATCCACCTGAATGACCTTCAGTGAAGCTGACTTAGATGAAATGTCTGACAAAGAATTTTTAAATGATTATAATGATGTTCAAAGAAATCAAAGAGGAAATCAAATTCCAGAAGGAGAACACAGGAAACCAATTTAAGGAAATGAGGAGGGCAACAGAAGATATAAATAAGGAGATAGAAACCATAAAGAAATACCAATCAGAAATTCTAGAAATGAAAAACACAGTAATTCAAATACAAACTCCATAGAAAGTCTCACCAATAGAATGGATCAAGGAAAGGACAGAATATCTAAACTGGAAGACAAGGTGGCAGACCCGGAACAGTCCAACAAAAAGAAAGACAAAATTATGGGAAATCATGAATGAGAAATTCAAGACATTCGAGATACTATGAAGAGATCAAACATAAGAATCCAGAATAAAGTGGAAGGAGAAGAATTTCACTCTCAGGTCATGGTAGATATTTTCAACAAAATCACTGAAGAGAATTTCCCTCACATGGGGAAAGTGGTACCAACACAGATACGGAAGCATTCAGAATACCAAACAGACAAAACCAGGAAAGAACCTCTCCACACCATATTATAATTAAATTACTAAACTTGCAGAGCAAAGAAAATATTTTGAAGGCAGTAAGAGAGAATCAGCAGGTAACTTATAAAGGCAAGCCCATTAGAATAGCTGCAGATTACTCTACACAAACCTTAAAAGACAGAAGGGCTTAGGGCGATGTATTCCAAGTTCTGAAAGATAACTGTCAGTCAAGATTATTATATCTGGAAAGCTCTCCATGGCAATTGAAGGAGAAATAAGGACATTCCACATCAAAGACAAGCTAAAGGAATATATGTCTACAAATTCAGCTCTACAAAAGATACTTAAAGGGATCCTTCAGACTAAAGAGAAAGAAAAACCAATACATGAAAAAATGGGGAAAATAAACCATTTTCAAATAACAAGTAATACAAGAGAGTAAAAGAAAACAGGAAAAACTATAAAAACAAGAAATGGCAAAAATAAATGCACACCTTTCAATAATAACTCAGGCTCCCACCTTCCTTCTCCCACACACCAGGAAGTCACGCCATAGTTCCAGCCTATGCAGAGACAGTGCTAGAAAGTGAAGACAACTGCCCAGCCTGCTGAGCTACAGGGACAAGAAGAGAAAGCAAGCACTATTTGGCTACCTCCACCAAGGTCTATACATACATAAGAAAGTCGGTAGGACGTGCTGTGTGTGTGAGAAGGAGGAAGCTAGTCAATAGAATGTGAGGGGAAGGTGGGCCCTGTGGGCTCTGCACCTGCCCCCTAAAGGGAAAGGGTAGAACCCAGCCCAGTGAGCTACAAGCTGGTGAGGAGCACTGGGATACTTGGGCCTGGAGCTCCAGGGAACACAAACAGGAATAGCATCTGCAGTTTCCCTGGTGGGGAGGAGGCCTGCACAGCAGCACACAGCAGAAGCATTCAGGTTCAAGGTGCTCCAACCTTGTAAAGACCAAAAAGAGCAATGGGTGTATTAAGGCCTGGAACTCCAGGGAACACAAAAGGGAAAAGCACCTGCAGTTCCCCTGGGGAGAGGAGGCCAATGCAGCAGCTCACAGCCTAAGTGCTCAGGTGAAGGGTGTTTTAGTCTGGTGGCTGATAGAATTGCCTGGGGACAGAATGCCTCAGAGAAGAGAGATACTGGTTCAGCTTAAACCTAGTGGAGTAATGTTGTTCCAGGCAGAACACACTGAACAGCATCCCCCACCCAGAGGGCCTCACTCCAATTCCAACTAGAGAGCAAAAGCTCCCTCACAGGCACTTGCCAGAGGGATCCCTAAACCCACCCTGCTGGGATATGGAGGGGGAAGAGCAGCAAGTAGGCCTGCTCTGAATACCCCTGAACCCCAGTAGAAAAACACAACTGTGACTACACTCAGAGAAGATCTATACTATACTGTAGACCACATACTAATCCAGAACAGCTGGGCACACCCATAACCTCTGCAAACATCACTAACCCAAACTCAAATAGTACACAGAACAGAGCAAGCCCCACATACCCATTGAAATCTTGTAGTGACCCTCACAGTAAGAAATCTAGACCCTTTTCAAGAAATGGGCAGAAACCAATGTCTAAAAAAAAAAAAAAACCCACAGCAATACAGGCTGAGATTCCCCAACCTAGGATACCTAGTCCCACAATGGAAGAGAGGCCAACGAGATCACAGAGGAGATAAAACCACAACTCCCAAATGAGAATAAAATAACTCCTGGTCATAACTGCAATGAGATCACAACCAGGATGATGACTGAAATGGAAGCTGTCAAAAAAGATGTAAATGAGATGAAACTCAACAATGTGAGCATAGACACAAGACTGAACCTAATGGAGATAATTTTGATGTCAAAAACACAGTAAACAAATTAAAGACAAACCAACTACAGGAGGAGCTAGACAATCAGCTGATTAAGTTTGATGAGGACTTAACCAAGCTCAAGAACAACTTTCAGGAGACATTAGCAAAAACAAAAGTAGATTGGAAATTGGAACTCACCAGAGAAATGGAAACCATGCACAAAAATATAACAAAAACCAAAAATCAAACAGAGGTTTTAAAAGCCTCCTTTGAATCCCTCAGTCCCAGAGTTGATAACCTGGAGAACAGAGCCTCAGACCTCAAAGAAAAGACAAATTAAAATACTAGGGACTCCATAGGCTTCAATAAATGCAAAAAATCATGTGAACAAAGTATGAGGGATCTGTGGGATAACATAAAGAGATCAAATCTCAGGATCATGGGCATTCCAGAGGGAGAAGAAACCCAGGCCAAAGGCATAGAAAATATTTTCAACAAAATTATGCAAGAAAATTTTCCTTCTCTTACAAGAGAAAGACTGATCCAGATATGAGAAACCCACAGAACTCCAAACAGACAAGACCAAAGAAGGAACTCTCCAAGACATATCTTGGTCAAAATGCTTAACATAGAAAGTAAGAAGAGAGTGCTCAAGGCAGCAAGAGAGAAACAGTGCCTCACTTATAAAGGCAAACCCACCAGACTTACATCAGACTTCTCAGTGGAAACCATGGATGCCAGAAAGGCATGAAACAATGCTCTTTTAGGCTTAAAAATACTACGGATTCCAACCTAGACTACTAACCCCAAATCTAACCCTTAACCCTAACCAATGTAACATAAACACAAACCCTACGTAATCCTAATTGTGATATATCCTAATGTATACCCTACTTAACTCCGATATTATCTTACATCACCCTAATCATAATCAAATATAACCCTAACCAAAAAAATAACCCTTACCCTATGTAACTATATTCCTAACCTAATCCTATATAACCCTCACTCTAAAGCTATGCAATCCTAATCCTAACAACAACTCCAACCCTAGCCCGATACCATAATCATAGCCTTAACCCTAACAGAAAACCCTAACCTTAACCATAATCCTAACTTCCAACCCACCCTAAAACTAACTAAAACCCTAACCCTATGCAACTCTTTTACCCTAACCTAATATAACCCTCACCCCTATTCCTAATCCTAATTCTTAGCCTTAACCCTAATCCTTACTCTAACTCTAAACCCTATGCCTAACCCAATTTATTCCTAACCCTAAAACTAACCTTAATCCTAACTCTAATACCAACCCTAATCCTAAATCCCCCTAACCCAAACCTCAATCCTAACACTTACCCAATCCCTAATACTAACAAAGTTACCCTAACCCTAACACTAATTCTTAGCCATAACTCAAACCTTGACCCTAACCTTAACAACCCTAATCCTAAATTGCCGTAACCCTAATCCTAACATTAACCCTCACCATAACCCTAACTCCTAACTCTATTCCTAATTTACCCTAACACTAGTCCCAATGTAGGGTGATGTGTTGTCCCTGGCTGTGGGCCCCAAGAATAGAGCTCTCCAAGAGGCAGAGGTAAGAGGATCACCATGAGTTCAAGGCCACCCTGAGACTACATAGTGAATTCCAGGTCAGCCTGAGCTAGAGTGAGACCCTACCTCGAAAAACCAAGAGAGAGAGAGAGAGAGAGAGAGAGAGAGAGAGAGAGAGAGAGAGAGAGAAAGAGAAAGTGTCCAGTGGTGGTACATAGTCACTTAGTGTCAAATATCCAAACCACTCATTGTATCCTGCCTGCAGATCTCTCTGACATGGCTGTGCGTCTGTGTGTAGGAGACACTGATCTGTGTGTTCTGAAGGTTTCTTGTTTGCTTATTTGATTCTTTGTTTTTTTAGTTTTCTGAGATTCTTCTTTAGTTTCCTTATTTGGGACAGTCTCTTGTAGTTCAAGCTCCTGGGTCCCATATTCTCTAACAAGGAGATATTTCCACACCTAATTCTGTAATTTTTTAAGCTTATACTCCTATAACCCTTCTCCACAGCTTCCATTTCATGGAGGGCCTTTCTCAGTGGGGTTATTTGTATCACTGTGGGGTAATGAGGCCTCAGTCAATATCTGTGATGAAGGGACAATGTCTCAGGATATTCCTGCCCAAATAGTGATTCTTAAAATTTTTCCATCCCTTCCACAATGAGCCTTGCTAGGATGTTAGAAGTCTGATTTATTTTGAGAAGTCTCTGGATTTCTGCTTTGATGAGGTTTTAAAAAATATACTATTTATTTATTTATTTATTTACTTATTTATTTATGAGAAATAGAGACAGAAAGAGAATGAATGGGTATACCAGGGCCTCTAACCACCACCAACGAACTCCAGATGTATGCACCACCTTGTGTATTTGGCTTTATGTGGGTACTGGGGAATTGAACCTGGGTCATTAGTCTTTGTAAGCAAATGCCTTAACCCCAGAGCCATATCTCCATCCCCCTTTGATGAATTTTGAGTGAACACAGTATCTATCACCACCTCCCTGAAGCTTGTTGTCAGGCTAACAGTGAGAGCAGCATCATGATGAAATAGTTTCTTCTGCAACGTCTCCTGGGTTCCAGCAGGTATAGTACAGGTGACTTCTCTTGTGGTAGGCAGTCGGCTATCTTTTCTTGTCCTATTGATGGATTTTGGTTCTCCCTGGTATTCTCTGCCATCTGCTAAAAAAAAAAAAAGCTGATTCTTCAACCAAAAATGAGAGCATCTTTGATTAAAGGGGATAAGCAGTTAAGAGATTTTTTTATATGTATACTCACTCAATCTTCTTAGCCAAAAACCAGTGGGATCTTCTCTCTGGAGTGTATGAGTTTCCTATCCATTGGATTCTGATTTGGTTCACAGTATCAAGTATGAGTTCTCTCCCACTGATCAGGTCTCTCCTGGAATATGCTATATGCCTCTATTACACAGGTCCATGCCTAATTCTGATCAAGAAATTGTGGAAGTAAAGGTTACACTATGAAAATACAAAGGCAGTTTGCCAAAGCATTAAGAACAATTGAAGAATGAAAGACCTGTGTAATAGGAGAAGAAAAATGATGACATCAAAATAGAAAAGAGACTAGTGAGAAAGAAGGGATTCAGTAGAGGAGGGAGTCAGAAGGGGGCAACAGAAGTGATATGAGGGAACTTTGATCATGGTATATTTTCTATATGTATGGAAGTTGTCAATAAAAAATAAAGTAAGAGTTATGGGAACAAAGAGCTACCATCTGTTCTTCAGCTAATAATAATGAAAAAGACAGTTTGCATAGCCTGTGGAGGTTCTCAGGTATTTGTTGAGATATTGTGGGGAATTGTAAGTATAAGAATATATCACCTCTTCATAAAAACAAAAACTCAGTATTTTCTGTCAATGGAGTTTATGATAGAAGCAAGTTAAATGTCTAGACACAATTGTATAGGGAGCAGTATAAAATTTTTTTCAGAAAATAACCATCCTCAATGTAATGGAAGAAAAGTTGTCCAGGCTAGACAAGCACAAAGCCCTTTCTCCTTAGTTTCATGCATTTTCTCAGAGTAAGGAAGACTTAGAAATTTCTACTAGAGTTGTACTGCTTTGTATGTAAAAAGTTGTATCACTTTCATTTCAAAGTATGAAATCAGAGTGTTTTTGACTCTCCAAATGAAACCCACTTTCTCTTCCCCCCTGATCATCTATGTACTAAGTGAGGAAGTGAATTAAACACATATGTCTCTATCCATTGCTTGATTCCTGCCATTCCAAGAAAGGTAAAATTGGGACGCAGAGTAGGTCAGTGATGGACAGTGGATAGTCAGACTAGCTGGATGGCAAATCAGTAGCACAAGGAACTTCTAGAAGGTGATAGAACAGTTCTGAACAGTGGTGGTAAGTACATGACTATGCATTTGTTAACACCCAGAACCGCACATCAAAAAGCAGAATTTCAGTCTATGTAATGTTAAAAATAAATATAGAAATATATTTCAATCCAGAATCCTAAGCTGTCCTCAGGTATGCCAGAGGATTTTAGAACTTTTGGCTCCACCCTAATCACCTCTAGAGAGTGTCATTTACAAAGACAGGATGAAATGCTCAGACATCTCAATAGGGCCTTTTAGAAACACTTTTAAGAACAGGGTTCTGTCAATGTTGACATCTTGAGGGCTCTCCTATGCAAGGTGGGACTTTTAGCTCCAAACCCCACCTCTACCCATTTGATGTAACAATTTCACCCCTCTCCCCCAACTGTGACAATCAAAAATATTTCTATCTTGCCATGTGTCCCACTAGAGAGATAGAAAATATTCCCTGGATTGAGAGTCACTACTTTAGACCAATATTTAGAATGACTTTATCTTGTAGAGTTGTTTGTGCTAAACTATATATTATGGGCTTTATAGAAATTCTAGATAGTTTTCTTGAGGAAAGGAAGAGAGAAAAAAGAGGTGTTTTGATTTTTTTGAGAACTTTATTATATAAATATATTGTATATTTGTCATATTCCATTCAGCTTATATTCTTACATTCCTTCTCCTCACCTCCACTCCACTGAGGACCCTCCTCAGTGGGGTTATCAGTATTATGCAAACACTGGAAGCTTTGGTCTCTGCAGATGACTGTTGTAGAAATCATGTGTGTCAACATTTGTTATCCTGCCCCATAACTCTTATTTATCCTTTTTATGAGTCATAAATGTAATAAGCTTAGAACCAGGATCTAATGCAATATAGGAAACACTGATTAAATATGTGTAAGATGTATTAGAAATGATTTATGCTTTTGTCATTGCTGTGATAATTACTATTGTTGAGGTTTAATGGAGATCATTACTTATTCTTTCCAGGGGGTAAAGTTAAAAAATTGCTTAACCTGTGATGTTGTTGCTTATTCCTTGATGAATTATGTCTTAATTATCTTATGAAATTTGTGATGCAAGAAGAAAGATCCTCTAGCTTCTTTTGTGTGATGACTATAAGGAAGAATTCCTACATAGTTAGAGCACAGTTGAAAAAATAGCTTTCATGGATGGTGTTAGAGGCTGACTTCTCTTGGAGAACAACTCTTCTAGAGTGTCTAGCTATTAATTTTACCATCAACAGAATAGTGCTATGATAGTGCTTGTCATGTAAACATATGGGCCTGAGTCTGGATTCTCAGCGCCCACATAATTGTGCATTGCTGTAAATCCAGCACTAGGCAAGTGGAGACAGAAGGGTCTCTAAGGCTTACTAGTTAGCTATTCTAGCCAAATCAATGAGCCCTAGGTTCAGCACAAGACCTTGTCTGAAAATAAGGTGGAGAGTGACTGAGGAAGACACCTGATATAACCCTCCGCCTCCTCACACACTTGCAAACATGTACATGCATGTTCACACACACATACAAGGATGCATACATACGTAAGCAGTAATTACACACGTGTACTTATAAAAGGAAACTTGACATGCAAAACATATTGCCCTTCCCCAAAGAGAGGATGGTTTTTGCCCCATCCATCGGGACTGAAATTGTGGAAAGATTTTAGATCCGGCTTAAAGAATGGAGGTCTGATATTTGCTATGGAGCTTGAGGCCCTATCTTGCTACCTCTTGGCAAAAACTTCTGCTTCTAGACCTTTGTTTTTAGATTTTTTTTTTTTTAGTTTTTTAGATGTCGAACTTTTTTTATCAAAGCATGAGATATGAACTCTGCTAACTGGCTGGGAAATAGTATTAGGCTTTCGCAAGGTCTTTTTAGATTGTTCTCTAGAGATCCGTTTGCAGAGGAACACTGCCTAATGAGACCATCTACTTGATTGAGACAAAGATAGAAAAAAGCCCAACCCTGAGCAAAATGCATGGGAACACAACAGCCTCATAATTTAGAGTCCAGCATGTTCTCTGGAGGCCAGCCTGGAAGTGACTAATGTATTGCTTACATCTTTAGAAAATCCAGTAAAATATGTTGAGGACAATGATGATATGGAGCAAAAGGAAACAGATAGAATTACTTGTTCTAGAAACATTCTCCACAAAGCTGATCAGACATTCCAAAGGACTGCCACTCAGACAATGAAGGAAGCAAAAGATAAGCAAATCCTTCCTCGTAAATTGAAGTGTCTAGCAGAAGAACTTAACAAGCTCAAAGCAAAGTTTTTGGAAGATATAAGACAAGGAAACGAAAAGTATCTGAGCTTTCAACAAACTGTTGACATATCAGATACTCTTTCCTCCTTTTGAAATGAGAATGATAATATTGTAAAGGAATATTTGTCAAAGCAATAATAAAATTTCTGAATTAATAATAATGAAAAAAAGAACTGTTGGCAAAGAAAAAAAAATGGAATGGAGACTGGAAAACTGGGGACAGGAAGAACTGATAAGAGCATCCCAAAGCCACCCAGGGTATGGCTAATAAAAGCTTTAATGACTCATGAAATTATGACAATGAGAAAGAATCTTAAGAGGGTTTCCTGTGACTGAGTACTCAAGTTCACAACTACATCAAAGTTTAAATATGTGCCAGCTAGCACTCGTTTCAAGTTTTCTTAAGAAAAATTACCGGCATGCATTCATGTACCATTTATTGTTGGGATTGGTCTAAGAATTTATGGAAGTCACAGAGAACCTGACTCTTGTTGGCTTTCCAACACTGACTTTTCAGTGGTCATTGTTCATTCTCACAACTTCTTTTCAAGGCGACACATGGTGTGCCCATTCTCTTCTCTTCTCTCTCCCCATTCCCTTTCTCTTTCCTCAAAAATAAATAAATAAAAATATTTTTAAAAAAAGAATATAAC
>PVHP010004866.1:0-68730 GCA_004024765.1 Zapus hudsonius
CCTAGGGGTTGTTTTAAATCACAGATTTTTGCTATTGTTTTTATAGACAGGGTAGGCCTTGAACTCACCATCCTTTTGTGTCAGCCTCTTGAGTGATTACAGTTATGCACTACCATGCCCAGCTGAGAGATAGTGCATTTTAAAAAAATTATTTATTTGCAAGCAGAGAGAGAAATAGAGAGAAGAGAGGCAGACAGAGAAAATGAATTCACCAGGACCTCCAGCCACTGCAAACGAACGCCAGATAATTGTGCTACTTTGTGCATCTGGCTTTACGTGGGTACTAGGGAACTGAACCCAGGTTGCTGTTAGGCTTTGCAAGCAAGCTCCTTAACCACTGAGCCATCCCTCCAGCCCAGATTCTGTATCATTAATAAGCTCCGGGGTGATGCCCCTGCTTCTGGTCCCAGAACCACACTTTAAATAGGCAAGAGCACCTGGTTGAAATAAGAAACACCACATATACATTGCTGCTGAAGGGATTCAATTGTTCTTTGCAGATGAATGTTAGAATTTAGAAGACAGACTTCCACCAAGATGGCAGGGCCTGGATGAGCAATAGTGCATGCTTCCAGGAGGGGCTCCAGCAGGGATAGGTGATGCCACCTCTCCTTCCCTGGTGAGACCTGAGGGGCAGGCCTCTTTGCCCACCGTGAGTGTCAGGAGTCGTGGGATGAAGTTTGCCCAGGAGCAGCAGCTGAAGCAAGGATGGACTCAAGGCAAAGGGCTGGGCTGCAAGGAGAATGGCATCAACCAGGCCCTCAAGGTGTCACTGAAGCAAGACACAACCCTGCTAAGGAATTTCCAGACCACTGGTGGAGTGAGCTCTTCACAAGACCACAGCCAGCTTATTAGAAGAATCAGGGCAGGATGAAGTCCAGATGGCCCTGCATAACTGGCCCAAGTCCAGTCTGCTGTCTCATCAGAGCTTTGTGAAGATGGCCATGCTGACCTCAGGAAAAAAAGAGAAGCCAGAGCAAGACTCAGATAGCTGCAGTGGTCGTGACAAGCAGGGACCCAAGCCTCCAAAGAGCCCGACTGATGAGTGCTCCTCGAAGATTGTGAGAGGAGGACAGCACACAAGGCTGCCTCGCTTGGAATCACGATGAGGGCCAGCTTGCTTGCCTGGAGGCCCAGGACCAAGCTTTCTTGACTTGTCTCAAAGGCCAGGACCTAGGGGCCTCTGAACCACAGACTGAGAGCTACCCACCCACCCACCCCAAACTAAGAAGAAAAAGAACAGGAAGCAGAAAGTGGAAGAAGAGGATCCAGCAAATGAAAATATAGCTGAGGAGCACCCAGAGTGCCCTGACCAGAGCAAGGAGAAAAGGCGACCAGAACAAGTCTTATATGAGAGAGAGGGAGCCCTTGGGAACAGGGACGAAGAGGCTACAGGAGAACTGACCAGACAGCAATCTGATAGGTCACCCAGAAAAAGAAGGGGCACCACACGGAGAAGGAGAGGGAGGAGGGGGAGGAGGAGGGGGAAAAGGGGGATGAAGGGGAGGCAGCAAAGGAGGCAAACAGCAAAGCAGGCATGGACCCCTGCAGCAGAAGCAGGAAGGAGGCGGCATTGTGGGGAGAACTTGAAAACACAGAAAGAAGGGAAAGGATGGCCAAACCAAAGCAGAAAAAGCAAGAAGAAACAAAAATGTCAGGAGGAGGAGGAAGTCGTGGACATAAGCAATGAAGACAAAGACAGGACTTGGGAAGCAGAGAATGAATGACAGACAGAAGAGATCAGGCCACATCCAGAGGAGACAGCGGCTGTCAACAGTGACCAGAGAGCCAGAAAGAAGAAATGGAGAGACACTGAAGGTGGGGTCAAAGTGGGACTTCTACATGACCCTCTCCTGAGGAGTCCTTCCAAGGAGGAAACAGCTCTGGAACAACAAACCCCTGACAAGAGCCTCAAGCATGCATCAGCCAAGAAGGTAGACACAGTCTCCTGCGTGGCTAAGGGACAAAGTGTGCTGGAGATGCAGATAGGGACACAGCCGCATTTGAAGGAACTTCCCTGATGAAAGCAGCTGAAAATTTAAAAAAGAAAAAAACCTAAAACCATTGGTGGCACACGCTTTAATCCCAGAGGTGAGATTACAAAGTGAATTCCAGGTCAGTGAGACCCTACCTCAAAAGAGAGAGAGAGAGAGAGAGAGAGAGAGAGAGAGAGAGAGAGAGAGAGAGAGAGAGAGAGAACTTAGAAGACAGATCTACAAAATCAAACTCAGGGCTCATTCCTCAGATCAAGCCAGAGCTGACCAACATGTCACTGCTAAAGTTATGAAAATTACATTATTCGTTATGTGCCAACCAGGAATGACTGAACTCACTAAGCAATATTTGATTTAGTGAATCTTTTAAGGCTTGGAAGAGAGCTATATCAAGAATTACTATATTTCTCATCTACTAGCATTTCAGTCTTATGAGGTAATGTCAGAAAACTGATGTTAGCCAGAGACCTACTTCAGATATGGGATGACATCGTGTATGATTAGGAAAGCCTCCGAGAGAAAGGACACTTCGTGCTGTACATCCAGGCACACATCTGTAATCCCAGCAGAGAATGCTGTCCTGTGGGAGTTCTAACTCTGTACCCACCTGGCCTAGGAGTCAGGGTCTCTCAGGCCAGGGAACCCTGACAGGAAGACATTGACCTTTACAGAGCTCTTGCTCACCAGAATGACCCCACATAGGCGCATTTGTGTGTGTTAGCATTACAAGCTATAATCGTAGGGGAGGAAGAGTGCATCAGCCCACTTAGGGGGAATATACAGAAACAGTAGATACTGGGTATCTTTCAGGCCAACATCTGCCTCACTTTTGATTTTTGTCTTGTTATTTTAGTTGGTTTGTGATTAGTATTTTTTCCCCCTTTTCCCTCTTTCTTTTTACTTTCTCACTTTTTTTTAAGGTGCAATGCCTCAGTCTTTGCAGTTTCTTTGTCCTTTGGTGTTGCAGATGCTGATTTTCCTCTGTCACTTTTTGTTTGTTGGGGTCAACATCTTAGTATTTTAACCTCTCTAAGTGCTTATTTGAGTAGTACCTGCACTTTTATACATTGATTGTAAGCTTCTGTATCTAAAAACTATCTCACCAGAACAGACCTTCATGACGGTACTTCACTTTTCTATACTCACAAAAATCGACTTCTCTGTGTTCTGATAGCTACAATCATTCCCACCCTTCCTTGCATACCTTCAACCCATATATTTATCTACTGACTCAAACTTCACACCCACTCCTTCTCCCATCCCTTCCTCACTTCATCACTCAAATACTGCTACCCTTTCCTCTTAAAAAAAAAATCTAACCAGGCATGGTGATGCATGCTTTTACTCCCAGAACCTTGGGAGGCCAAGGTAAGAGGATTGCTGTGAGTTCGAGTAAGACTACTTAGTGAATTCCTGCTCAGCTTGGGCTAGAGCAAGATCCTACCTCAAAAACCATAACACCGGGCTGGAGAGATGGCTCAGTGGTTAAGGCACTTGCCTCCATTGCCTAAGGCCCCCAGTTCAATTCCCCAGTACCCACATAAGCCAGACCCAAAAGGTGGTGGCCCTGGTCCTCTCTCTCTCTCTTTCTCTCTCTCTCTCTCTTTCTCACTCTCTCTCTCTCTCCGTGAAAAATGAATAAATAAAATATTTTTTAAAAAACCACGACACCAATAAAAAATATCTATAAACCATGCCCTCTTCCACAAAATTCCCTGAGCCTTGGCGGGTGTGTTTTAAGTCTACTTTAGTGTTGAATTCTCAGGAACTAGATTTCTGCTTTGCTGGGAGATATTCTGATCAGGTTAATTGCGGTGGAAAGACCCACCTTAACTGGCATAGGGATAGTCTGGCAAGGAGACACCTTCTCCTGGCTGCCTCTTTCCCAATTGGGAAATACCCAGCACCTCCTATGGGGAATCTGTGTTCAGGCACATCCTGGTAGAAGGAGAGACTTTTAGATTGGTGTTGGGCTCAAGTGCAGGAAGACCAAACTGTCCTTGAAGTGACCAGACGGGAAACGACCTATTTAACCATTTCATGTGTAAGCATGACAGGAAATGCACATATTTAATATTATGGGATGCATGGCCTACCCATGTGCAGTATAACAACCCCTATGTCAATCAGGATACGGATCCACCCCAATCCTTCAGGACTGGGACTGGGGTGGGGAGGACTGTTCCTCCCTCCATCTAAATTCATAAAAGAAACCCCAAGGAAAAACTTGGAGCTCTTGAATCACGCATTTGCTCAAACCTACCCCCACCCTGTGGAAAGTTTTCTGTGCTTTTATTTTAATAGCTCCATAGTCACACTATGTCTTACTCAATTGGAGGCATAAACAATCTGGTGTTGTAGGTCCCTTCTCTTCCTGGCACAAATCACCTGACCAAAGCAGCTGATGGGAGAAAAGTTATTATGCTGGCTTATAGTCTTGAGTGGAAGCTTCATGATGGCAGGAGGAAACATAGCATGAGCAGAGGCTGGCCATTACCTCTCCCCCAGCAGGTGGAAACTGCAGCAGGAGAGTGAGCCAAATAAAACTGGCAAGGTAAGGGCTAATAAATCTCAAGGTCCACCCCCAGCAACACACCTCCTCCAGCAAGGCTCCACCTCCCAAATTGTCATCAGCTGTGATCCATGCATTCAAAACACATGAGTTTATGGGGCTGGACATCATGTCACAAGATACCACGTGACCCCTTCTAGTAATAGCACCATTGCATGAACTCATTTACATGAGGTACCCAACTGATAAAAATGAGAAAGCAGGTTTTGCAAGCAAGTGCCTTTGACCACTGAGCCATTTCCCCAGGCCTAGATTTACATTTTTGAGTAGTGTAGGAATTGTTAGAGACTATGGCAACTTTGGAAATTGGACTGAATGCATTTTGCTTTATGAGACTGTCATGAGCCTGGGGAGACAAGGTGTGGAGGTTATGTTTTTTTTTTTTAATTTTATTTTTTTAATTTATTGTCCATAATGAGTTACAACATTTAGTGGGCAAACAATGAGTTGTTAGAGGTTATGGTTTAAAAGTGATTTGTGGGTTGGGGAGATGGCTCAGCAGGCTTGGGTTGAATTCTCCAGTACCCACATAAAGCTAGCTGCAGAATGTGGTACATGCATTTAGCATTTGTTTGGAAAGGCAAGACGCCCTGGTGCAGCCATAAGCGTATTCACACATGCAAACTAAGAAATTAATATATTTTAAAAATTGATATGTTTGGGCATCAGGTTGACAAGGGTTAGACTTGTGATGATTTACATTTTAATTTTCTTTGACGTAGGGTCTCGCTCCAGCCCAGGCTGACCTGGAATTCACTCTGCAGTTTCAGGCTGGCCTCAAACTCACTGCAATCCTCCTACCTCTGTCTCCAAAGTGCTGGGATTAAAGGAATGTGCCACCACGCCCGGTTTATATTTTAATTTTAATTAACTAAGTTATTTTCATTGATGTGTGTATTGGGTATACATGATATGTGTGTGTGCTCATGTGTGCAAGTGCAGGTGTGTGTATGCTATAGCATGTGTGTGGAAGTCAGAAGACAACTTTTGGACAACAGTCTTTGCTTTCTTCCTCCTTTGATGAAGGGTTTCATATTATTCACCCTTAACTGGCCTCTAAGCTTCTGCTGGATTCTCCTGTCTCCATCTTCCTTCTCACATAGAGGCATGGCTGGGAGCACAGACACCTATCACAGTAGCTGGCCTTGTACATGGGTTCTGGGGATCTGAACTCGGGTACTCACAACTGTGTGGAAGGCACTTTCTCTGCTGAGCCACCTTTCCCGCTCCAAGATGGTTCATATTGATTGTCAGCATGGCAGACCCTAGAATCATCTAGAAAACTGGCTTCTAGGCATGTCTGTGAGGGATTATGTAGATTAGCATAGCCTGTGGAAAGACCTATGAAGGATTATATAGATTAGGTTAGCCATTGGGCAAGTCTGTGAGGGATTAACCTAGGTTTTTAGCCTTTGGGCATGTGTGTGAGGGGATTATCTAGATTAGGTTAATTGGAAGTAGGAAGACCCACCTTAATTGTGGGTATCACCCTTTCTTGGGCTGGGTTTCCTGATGGGATACAAAGAAGAAAGCTAGCTGAGCCCTAGCATCCATTGCTCTGTTTCTTCACTGTGGAATGGCTGTGACCAGTGCTTCAAGCTCTTACCACCTTGCCTTCCCCTCCGTGATCACCATAGCCCCAACCTATAGGACAAGATAGACCCTCTTTCCTTCCTTAGGTTGTTCAGTGTCGGGTATTTGGTCAAAATAACAAGAAAGTAACCAGTACACTGGAAGTGGTGGTTCATGCCTGTAATCCTGGCACTTGGGAGTCACAGGCAAGAGGACCATAAATTCAAGGCCAGTTTTGGGCCTGGGCTATATGAGACGTTGTCTCAAAAAGGAGGTGATCTGGGGTGGAGAGATTGCCCAGTGGTTAATGTGCTTATCTTCAAAGCCTAAGGACCCAGGTTCAATTCCCCAGTACCCACATAAAGCCAGATGCACAAGGTGGCACATGCATCTGGAATTTATTTGCAATGTCTAGAGGCCCTTGGCATGCCCATTCTCTCTCTCTCTCTCTCTCTCTCTCTCTCTCTCTCTCTCTCTCTTTCTCTCTATCTATCTGCTGCTCTTTCTCTCATTCATATATATATCCATATATAATATATGTATATATGGAGGGGATCTGAGAATACAGTTCAAGCGGCAGACCATGTATACACACACATCACCATAATCATTATAAAACTAATTATATTCACAAAATTAAAGTAATTTTTAATTGCCTTTTTTTAAACATCACAATCTACTTGCTAAGCAATATCACACCAATAAAGTCGAAAAGGTCTCACTCCACTGGTGACAAACTCCCACCTTTGTTAAATCTGCACCTTGTGTAGAATGGCAACGAAATGAATAGGGTGACTAACTGGTATAACCTGATTTCCCTTACTTTCCAAATATTTACTAAGTATGAGCTAAACCCAGCTTGTGTAAAGATAAAGCAATGTGAACCTCCCCTCCCAAGGAGTCCCAGTCCAGGCAGAACACAGAACAGCTCTGTGAGAATCTAATGAGCAGTATAAGGATAAGGACCAAGGTCTGTGGAATTAATTAAGAACCAAGAACTTTAGAGTAAAGATTAGCATCATTTTCTGTAACTGGAGACGATCAACATGACCTTGTTTCTTTCTGGCTGGTTTCCTTGTGCTGTTACAGAATAATAAATGGGGGATGCGGGTGAAAAGTTCTCAAGGAAAATTTATTTTTTTTAGACAGAAAAATAGTTAAGCTGATCTATAGCTATGGTCTGTGGAGTCAGCTAAATTAGGTTCAAATCCAGCCTCCACTCCTTACATGTAATTTTTCAGAGAGCAGATATGAAATCTTTGGATTTGGTGGGTGTCATGGTTTGATCCAGGTGTCCCCCACAAACAAATGAATGTGTTCTGATAGATCGATCCTCAGCTGATGGCAGTTTGGGTTTTACAACCTCGATGAAGCTGTGTTGTTTGGGGTGGGCTTATGGGGGTTATAAGCCAGCTTCCCCTTGCCAGTATTTGGCAAACCTTCCTGCTGCTGTTTCCAGTGCTGTGGCGGAGGTGATGTCCACCCCTCTGCTCATGCCATCGTTTTCCCTGCCAGGATGGCGTCTCCCCTCAGGTCCAGAAGCCAAATAAACCCTTTCCTCCACAAGCCACTTTTGTTTGGGTTCTTTCTGCGCAGCAACTAGAAAGCTGACCGCAATAGTGGGTTTTATTTATTATTACAGTCCATAAGACAAGATGAAGATGTAAAGTCCCTGACGTCAGTTAGTCTTTTATGACATACATTATATTTATTATTATTATTATTGTTATTATTATTGGTTTTTAGAGGTAGGGTCTCACTCTAGCCTAGGGTGACCTGGAATTCATTATGTAGTCTCAGGGTGACCTTGAACCCACGGTGATCCTCCTGCCTCTGCCTCCCGAATGCTGGGATTAAAGGTGTGCACCACCATGCCTGGCTCACATTACATTTTACACAATCTTGTTACTCTTACAAATGCATGATAATAGTATTCTCCAACTTATTCTGCCAACTGAAAGTTAGCTTACCTTGTCAGCAATATCCACTCGGGCTTTGTGACTCAGCAAGAAATTCACCACTGATAAATGATTTCCCCCCACTGCAAAATGCAGGGCTGTGCGGTTCATCTGAGGAAAGTAGGAAACATAATTTGTATTGTTAGTGATCTGATCATTACATAGCCTTGTAGGATTCTCTTTCTGTTAAAAGGTGTGAGGACTGTGTCCTGAAGAATCCTGCCTTCATTTGTTATCCGATGACACCCGAGAATTTGGCAATTCCCTGAAGACTCTAGCCAGACTGAAACGCATTTGTGGCATACCCTGCCACAAAGCCACATGATGAATCCCATTCAGACAGTAAAAGTTATCTTTTTTCCTGCATTGTGATTAGTAATAACAATTTTTCTCTGCTGTATTATGTGCCTGCAGAGTTTCTGTAGCAGTGACAAAATATCTGAGAGCAACAACTCATAAGTAGTGTCACAGTGTCAGAGGGGTGGTGGGCTTCATTGTTTGGGGCCTGGGGAGAGGCAGAATGTGCTGCAGGGAGGCTGTGGTAAGGCAATGCTACTTACCACTTATTAGCAAGAAGAACAGAGAGACAGAGATAGGCTGGGGTCGCAGTGTTTCCTTCCCAATGACTCAACTTTACTTTCTTTAACTAAGCTTTACTTCCTAAAAGTTTCAATACCTCCCTCGGTGCCACTGTTTGGCCACTAAACCTCTAAGATATGACTTTGGGAGATATTTGAGATCTAAATAATAATAGAATATACTATCATTTTCTTTCTTCTATATTTTTCTTTTTACTGTAACTTGTGCTGAAATAATTTCCTTCAGAGGAGGGAGGGCAAAAAGGAAGAAGGAGGGAGGAGGAAGAAAGAGGGAGGGAGAGGGTGAAATAATCTATCAGTAATTTATAACCTGGTACCTTGAGTATAAACTAAAGTGTCCTACATTTATTATCTCTCTAATTACTTTAAAATAAAATATGATTTCACACGTCAGAACTAGCCAGTTCTATAATTCCAGTGGTTCGGGAGGTTGCAGCAGGAGGATCACATATTCAAGGCCAGCCTGGGCAACTTAGTAAGACACTGTCTCAAAACAGAAAACAAAAAAGGCCTGGGGATGTAGTTCAGAGGTAGAGTGTTTGTGTAGCATGGGTGAAGTCCTAGATTCAAACCCCAGTACCACAAGAAAAATAAAAAAGGTCAGAATTGTATTATGTGGAAAAAATTTCAATCTTTTTTCAAACATTATTTATTTATTTGCAGGCCGAGAGAAAGAGACAGGGAGAGAGAGAGAGAATGTGAATGAGAGAATGGGCTGTTGCAAACAAACTCCAGATGCATGTGCCACTTTGTGTATCTTACTGAGGAATCAAATCTGGGCTTTGCAGGCAAGTGCCTTAACCTATGAGCCATCTCTCCAGCCCTTAGCTTATTTTAAATGTATATCAGAGACTATTTCCTGCTTCTTTGAAAAATGACTGATGTTTCACTTATGCAAAAACAATTTTTAGGGCTGGAGAGATGGTTCAGCGGCTAAGGCACTTGCCTCCAGTGCCTAAGGCCCCAGGTTCAATTCCCCAGGACCCACATAAGCCAGACCCACAAGATGGTGGCTCTGGTGCCCTCTCTCTCTCTTCTCTCTCTTTCTCTCTCTCTGTATCTCTCTGCTTGAAAATGAATAAATAAAGTATTTTAAAAAAAAACAATTTTTACTGATGACAATATTAAATATTTTTGAAATTATGCAGAAAACTACTTTCAAAGGCCTTTGCTTACTAATTTTCTATCTCACCCTATGGTTGTCTTTTTCCCTCCAATTCTCTCTTTCCTTCTGCTCTCTCTTCCTTTCTTGATATCTTTCCCTCTTTTTTTTGTTTGTAGCATTGTTATGCTATAATTTTTTGGCTTTCTAATACCCAAATACTATCTATTCCCATAACACATCACATAACATGTTACATACACTGATTCTCACACAACTATGCATATATATACATGTTACATACATAGGTACATAAATTCTCAAACAAATGCATAAACACATAAACACATGGCCCCCTAACACAGACACACACACCTGCTAAGTACCTTTCCATTGCACATGGTGTATGATTTCAGACATCAGACTCATTTCTGTAGATTTCCTGCCTAGGACAGGAACAGATTTTGTGAAGTCTGAGATTATATTACTTGTGTAGGCCTTTTAAGAAACAAAATAAGGGCTGGAGAGATGGCTCAGTGGTTAAAGGTGCTTGCTTGCAAAGTCTGTAGCCTGGGTAAAGTAGTGCATGCATTTGAAGTTCCTTTACAGAAGCAAGAGGCCCTGGCACATACATATTCTCTCTGTTTCTTTCAAATAAATAAATAAAAATATTTATTTATGTATTTCTTTCTTTCTTTATTTGCAAAGAGAGGCAGAGAGAAGGGGTATGCCAGGACCTCTAGCCACTACAAACAAATTCCAGATATATGCGCCACTTTGTGCATCCAGCTTTATGTGGGTACTGGGGAAGAGAACCTGGGTTATTAGGCTTTGCAGGCAAGCACCTGAACTGCTGAGCCATCTCTCCAGCCCCTAAAAAAAATTTTTTTTAAAGCCAAAATAAAAGATGGGCATGGTGGTTCATGCCTTTAATCCCAGCACTCGGAAGGCAGATTAGGAGGATTGCTGAGAGTTTGAGGCCACGAGACTACATAGTGAATTCCAGGTCAGCCTGAGCTAGAGTGAGACCTTACCTCAAAGAAAACAAAAAACAAAGCCAACATAAGAGTCTCAGTTAAATGTCTTAATTTTTCAGGTTTATGAAAATTATATAGTGATAGAAACAAATTGCTAGATCTCTCTCAGCACCTTAAGAAGAAGCCTGAACAGATGAAGGCCCAGAGGCTTATGGTTTATTTGGCTTTAAATCCACCTCTGTCAGCCCCACCATGAACCACTCTACAATTTCTCCTGAGTTATTGGCCTAGCCCTCAACCTTTTCACTCTGCTAAAGCTTGCCTTGAAGGGCTGACAGGAAATCCTCACAAAAGCAAGCAGTAGGGAAGCCACATTTCTGGCAGTGGACTTCTTCCCCAAAGCCCACACACTTGAAGAACAAGGAAGGAAAAGTCAGGTTTTCGAAAGGGTCTCATTGCCCAACATGTGACTGTTCTAGATTTCCAAAGCAATAAAATGAAACTTCACATAACTCCTTTTGATTTTACATTTGGAAAACTCCAACCACAAAGGCTACCCCAGCGAGAAAACCACCTAGCTTCTACAGCAAAAGATGTTTTCCTTTCCAGCTAGGATCAAGTCCAGGCCCATAACCCTGATGGCAGGTTCTTCTGCCCACACATAGATGCCACAGATGTGCATAAAGACCTTGTACACTTCCCCTCGCCTAACCTAAGTGAAAACACTCAGAGCTGCCTCTACTACTTAATCATACCTTTTCTGAGCATCCAGAATAATCAGCAAAGGGGACCTTCAACACCTCAGCCAGACTCTGCCATGATTATTATTATTAGTTCAGTTGACCTATATCACCCCCAGCCACCACGTGGGTAGTCACTTGTCATATTTGTGACCTGTACTCACATTGTTCACAGCATTAATGTTAACCTTCTGGTCAAACAGCTTCTCCATAAGACCCAAATTATTGCTTTTAGCAGCATTCTGAAAGCTCCTCTCATTTGGTAGAACTGAAAGAAAGGAAGCAAGTGTCACCAAGGGACTGAAGGAGGTCACATTTCTTGCAGCAACCTTGTAACACTGAAAACCCAAAACACCATCCTTGAGTCTTTCCCATGGCTTTGGAGGACATGGGAAATTTGCTCCAATATTTTATAAAGCTGGAGTGCCAGTGTCCCACATTCTCCTCACGCTGCAAGTGTTTTCACACCCTTAAAAATGTTCTTGGCCTCCAACAAGACGTGAAGCAGGAGGACCACCCTGAAGTTCGCAATGTGGTATCCGCTTAGCAGGTCAGAGGGCAGCCACAGACTGACTTCCCAGGGACCTCGTTTGTGAATGCATGATGAACCAGGAGGATTGTGAGTACATATACAGCTTTCCGAGATAAAACTGCCTGCAGAAACAAGACCTTAAAATGAGCCCATATAAACCCACATAAAGGCTACAATGAGTAAACATGTCTTATTCTCATTTATATGAAAAGACATAAAAGTATATTCGTAGTGTGAACCTTATATACCACACAAATATACATTCAGATGGCAGGCTTTTTTATTAACTATATAGAGTAGATAATGGGATTTAAAGAAATTTTTCTTTGTCTTCAGGTAAGAGAGCTAGAGGGTTCTCAAAAGATGACCCCAACCTTGAGGATAAAATCAGAATATTGAGGTTAAGAATCGACACAGATCACTTCCCAAAAGGAAAGTACCATAGGAGGGGTTTTATGCATGTGTTATTAAGTCGTTTCCCAATTTTTGTGAAAGATCTTCAGAATTCTGACAAGTCTAGTCAAAAACAAAGGAATATCTTCATGGAAGATTTTGATAAAGGCTGAATTACATCCTTCCAAAATCCATGGATTGAAATCCCAACATCTAGCACCTTAAAAAGTAACTACGTTTGGAGCTAGGGTCTTTAAAGATTTTGTAAGCACAAAAAAAGGTGACATACAGGGGACTAAATCTGATAGGATTCATGTCCCTATAGAAGAGAATATAGACACCCACACGAGGAAAGACCATGGAGGGTGAGACCGAGGGAGAAAGAGGCCAACCATAAGTGAAGGAGAAGCCCGGGAAGCAACCAACCTTGCTGACATAGACTTTTGACTTCCAGATTCCTGATTTATGAGAAAAGCCATTTCTGCTGTGTGCGCAGCTCAGCCTGTGGCACTTTGTTATGGAAGTCATAGCACACTGCAGAAGACCTAGATGCTCACTGGTTCTGGCATCTGGACAACTCTCTTGAGCACAGCTCTACAGGCCAACACATCCAAGATCAAGGTGCCAGCAGGGCTGGTTGCTGGGTCAGGGCTTCTCTCTGTTTCCGAGTTGGCACCTTGCTGTGAATGTTGTGCCCTCACATGGTGGGAGACAGAAAGGCTAACGGGGTGAACTCCCTCTATAAAGTTTCTGTAAGGGATTCTAATCCCATTCGCAGGACTGGAGACCACTGAGACTCAAAGCCATAGAAAGCTCGTACCTCTGAATATTATCACATTGCCCATGACATTTCATCACATGAATTTTGGGGAACACTTTCATACCACAGCTCTTAGTTCACTCATGCACTCTTATGCAAACACATCTAAGTCTCTCACCAGTATTTTCCCCTATCAAACCAGATAGTCAGAATTCTAATTTTGAAGTTAAACCCAACTGCTATTTGCTTCATTTATGTACTTAAACAGCTAAATTGTCCTTAAACACACACACATACACACACACACACACACACACACACACACACACACACACACACACACACACACACAATCACGCTGTGGTTGATGCTGCTAATGCCCATCAATGGTTACTCCCATGTATCTAAATATATGGATGAGTAAACACCCTACACTAGATGCAGCTAGTTGTGCTCTGTACAATGAACAGCTAAGGCACCCTGATGCCACTATAGTTTTAGTCTAAGGGGCCCAAGCTCCATCCTGAGTTCACAGAAGAAATTAGAAACAATGTCCACATGATACTGGTTTGTAGGTGTCACAGTCAGCGACACTGCTGGGATGAATCTCCAAACCAAGCACAGTTATTTAGGAGGAAAGGATTCATTGAAGCTATAGATCCAGGGGAAGTTCCATAATGGTGAAAGAGGCTGGCCCCCTTTCACAGGTCCAAGCAGAGAGAGAAACCCATCACCAACACCACACATACACATATATAAGCAAAATAGGCAGGGGAGAAAGAGAAATTTTCTCCCCTTCATATAGCCTTAGGGCATGTCTTGCATCCTTATCCCAGACTTGTTGGTTTCCTGAGTCTCAGGAATTTCCTTCCTGCTCCCAGAAAAATGATATTTGTTTCTAGCTCCCCTGAGCCTCCTAACATCCTGCACCCTACTGAGAGGGCTGCCTTCCTGTGAACATCCTCAGAGACCCACCCAAGATTACTAAAAGGTCAAGTTGACAACAAAACTTAACCATTATTATAGGTAAGAAAAACTGCGAGGTTGACAGAGTCATAGCAGCTTGACTTGAAATTTCAGAGACCTACTGCCAGGCAATGTGTGTCAGGGTCATATTCTCTGCGGGGAAATCCTGAGAGATCATTGAGTTAAGCTGTGAAGGTTAAACCTAAATTGCAATAGAGAACCACTCCCCCCCACCCCAGGATGTGGGAGATACCTAGACAATGTGGCATCTGCCACGAAAATCTATCTATAGTCTTGGCACAGATTGTGCCCAAAAGCGAAGCCATGTGTAGCAGAGCTGGTGGGGCAGCTACCCAAGCCTTTTGGGGCTTGTGTCTCTGATGAGTCCTAGGTACTAGGCATGGAGCTGAAGCATCTTTCTGCCCTGATGGTTTCAGCCTTTCGTCTAATCTTTCCTTGATAAGCTCTCATTTACTCTGTGCTATTATGTATTTGAAGTAGTGTGAATTAAAAAAAAATATAGGAGGTTATTGGGCCTGTTAAAGATTATGGAGACTTTTGAAGTTGGACTGGATGCATTTTGTGTCACGATATGGCCCATGAGCCTTTGGGGGTTAGAGGTGGATGATGGTGGTTTGGATGTGAAATGTTCCCATAGGCTCATGTGTTTGAACACTTGGTTCCCAGCTGGTGTCATTGTTTGAGAAGGTGGAGGAACCTCTAGGAGGTACAGCCTTGCAAGAAGAAGTGGGCCATTGGGGCCGAGCCTTGAGGGGCTAGAGTCTGGCCTTACTTCCTGTTCATCCTCTGCTTTCTGATTCTGGCTACAATGTGACCAGCTGGTCTCCTGCTCCTGCCACCATGCCTTCTCTGCCATGCTGGAATGTATGCCCTCAGAACTGTACCAGAATATATAAAACCTTTCCTTCCTTAAGCTGCTTCAGGTCAGGCATCTGTTCAGAGTAAGTAGCTATCAACATAGCCATCGGCATGGTCTTGAGAGACCCTATTTCGTAGGTCTGTTATATTGCCTCATATCTCACGGGCAGAAGTACTTACAGATATTTCAAGGATGTCTAGTCTCTAGCTGGCTCTCACCTCTGCTTGATCTCTAAACGTTTAGGTGTCCCAAGGTTTTTATAAAGCAAACCACACATTATCTCCATCTTAAAAAAACTGAGACTTTAAGAACCACTTGCTCATGTCTTAAAAATAACGAATGATCAGATTGTCCAGGCATTCTGAATCCAAACCCCTAACTTTCACTCACTCCACATGTGCAGGGTGTGAGGCTGGGCTGGGGTAGACCGCTCACGTGGAGAGCCAAGTCACTAAAGCCCGAGAGACCAGGCTTCTCCAGGCTCTCTCCAGGTTTCCTTCTCAGCTCATCTCATGCATTGATCCAAAGCAAACCAAGACCCCACTGTGTCCTGGCAAATGACACATGGATTCCATTCTGTACCTGAAATTAAACACATTTTCCTTTTCCTTCCACAATCTGTAAGGAAAATGAATTTTCCCAAGACAGTCAGGAAACAGAGTAACTCCCTTCTCCCTTCACTATCCTGGTGCCTTGCTTCACTTTTTTCTTGGGACCACTTGATGCTATTTGGGATCATATATTTGTTTTAATGTTCACTGGGCGTTTCCTTCACCAGAATACAAACTACATGAAGAAACTAAAACAAACTGGGATATCATATTTGCAAATCACATATGGCGACAGGGTAAGTGATTATATGCAGAATATATAAAGAACCCTTACTGTTCAACAGTAAAATAGTAATTACTTCACAGGAATAAAGAAGAAACAAAAGTGACTTTAAAACCTGTTACTACTAGGCATTGGGGAAATATGAATTAAACTCATCAATTTGATACCAATTTATATCTATTCAAGTGACTAAATTCAAAAAGTACACAACCAAGTTGAAGTCTTTTTTCTTCAAGGGCATCAAAGCCTTCCTGTTCTTCAGTTTTCCACCTCTGTGACAAAACTTGAAGGGAGAAGTGTCTGAGCCTCAGACACTTGTTATGGCTCACAGTGTCTGAGGCTCAGTCCATGGTCACCGGCCCTATTGTTGCCACAGCACATCGTGGTGGGTACAGTAGAGGAGGCCTGTTCACCTATGGCATTTGGATCTCAAAAAGAGAAAGGCAAGATGGGCCCAGGGTCCCAGTATGCTTTTCAGCGACAACCCCCAATGACAAAGCTTTCTCTAGGTCTCACTACTAAAGGTAGACTACTTTGGGGCTGGAGAGATGGCTCAGTGGTTAAAGGTACTTGCTTGCAAAAACTGAGGAACTGGGTTCGATTCTCCAGTATCCACATAAAGCCAGATGCACAAAGTGACTCATGCTTCTGGAGTTCCATTTTACAGGGGCACGAGTCCTTGGCATGCCCATTTTCCTCCCTCCAGACTCCTCTATCTCTGCTTGCAAATTAATAAAACTAAAAATAAAAGGTTCCACTACTTCTTACTAGTCCCGTTATCTGGCAGCCTTTGAGGGGTGGTCACCGTCTGTGCTCTGCACTCTCCGATCTCACTTGCTGAGTTCGTTTCATTCCCCCGACACTAGCCAGGCTGGTCATCTTTCCTTAGTAACTTAACCTTGACCTGCGCCCTTCTCTGTCACATCACAATTTCTTGGCGGGCACAGCACTTGGGCGTGACCCTTCAATGTCTACCCATTGACTTCCTTCTTCTGTTGGCTATCAGTCCACCATAGGGTGTGACCTCACCCCCAGAACATGTCTAGCAAATATGAAACCTTTGAAAATATTTCTAGAATTGACAAATTAATTGTACATTACACGAAGGAGTTGGCTCCAGCTTCCAGGGATGGTCTTTGTGCAAAGACCCATCCCTGCCAGCTCAGGGTGTGTCCTGTTAACAGACTGTGAAGCCTTTGTCTCCACGCTGCCTCAGTTTCTGCCACTTTCCCCAGGGCACAGCTGATCATCCCCATGCTTTAGAAACTCCAAGTTCAACGAGGTTAAGGGACACAGTGAGTGCATCAGAATTTAAGATAACAGCACAGAAATTCTTTCCTTATTTGCAAAAGGGCTTAATCATTTCTTTAAATAGCCTCCTTCAATTGGAAAAGCAGAACTTCTTTCTATACACAGGCCAGAGTGGGATGTAAATCAAAAACTTGGGTGGGGAGAATTCCTGAAAACCAGCCAATCAGGGGGGGGCGGTGTTGGAGGGTGGCTTGGGGATCCCCAGGGCAGTGCCAGCCCCCTCCCCGAGCTGCACTGCACAGAGTCCCTGAGACTCTGGGGACCACCTGGACCCCACCTCCCACCCCTGACTTCCTGTGACCTTGTCCAGGACTCACGGATCTCATGTCCAGCAGCTGTGGCCTCCTCCTGTCCAAGCCCCTCCTCCTTGGGTGCCGGGGCCAGGCCCCTCTGAAGGTCTTCCCGAAGCCCCCTGGCTGCCCGGATCAACCCCCTTACTGTGGCCCCGAGGCCCGGGGTGCTCTGGGCCGGGTTCATGGCCTTGGCGGGCTGAGCTCTGGATGGAATCCCGATCCCCTCTGCTGGGAGCTGAGCAACAAGTCCTTGGTTCTCCTGTCCTGCCCTGCCCGGCTTGGGCTGGCCCGGGAGAGCCTGCCCTCAGGTGTGGCACACAAGATGAGAACTCATAGCCTCCCCGTGTAGATGCCCCACCAGTTCTCTGAGAATGCCCAAGCTTGATTTATAGCCAACCTTAGTACTAGAATTTCAATATTACTTTCTAACCCGGCTTCCAGAATTTTCTCTTGAATAAAATATGACTCAATTTCTCATTTGATAATCACACACTGATTATCTTTCTGGACTGATTTTTTTGGAGGAAAAATGGATGCAGAAGACACAAGACAAATTCTGATCCAAATAAATTTCAATAAAAGAAATAATTTTATTTTCATTTGAGTTCAAATGTGTTTTCTTTCAAATCATTGTGTACCAAATTTGAAAAATTTAAACAATGCTTTCTGATTTATCAAGGAAAAAAAAAACCCACAATGTCAAAATATTACTGCATCCAGAACAGCATCTATAACATAAAAACAAAATGGGGGGAACTAATAGGAAGCTGGTTCACACATATAATCTCAGCCCATGGACGCTGAGGCAGTCAGATCACCATAAATTCAAAGACAGCCTGGGCTACAGAGTGAAGCCTTGTCTCAACCCAGTCCCCAGCCACACAGCGATCCTGAAATGGGAATAAGGTTCATAATAAAGATAGGACAGACAGTAGCAAAACCACACTGAGTATTATGCAGAACGTCATCAGGCTATACTAACATGGAAAGTGCTTACTTACAACGTTTGAGTGGAAAGATGTGGTGCACACCTTTAATCCCAGCACTCGGGAGGCAGGGGTAGGAGGATCTCCGTGAGTTCGAGGCCATCCTAAGACCACATAGTGAATTCCAGGTCATCCTGGGCAAGAAAGAAGACCCTACTTCAATCCTCCCTCCCCGACAAAAAAACAAGATTGGAAACAGTGCCGGCATATTACCAGTGGAAATCATGCCAACTACAGAGAGTTGTGATTGTGTTATCCTAGTCATGCACAGCACGCAAGTTGCTCTTATTCTAAACCAGGCATTTCTGGAAAAGAATGCATCATTTCATGCTCTGCGCCCATAGAAACATAGAGATGCTAACCCTCTTCCTCTAGCAGGAGACAAAAGCCCCAAGAAGCTCATCCTGTCCACTGAAGCCTTGCTTACATTTCATTTCTTTAATTTCCCTCAGATTTGGGGAGATGAGAAGCTACAAAGCCAGCAGCATCACTTGCTCTCCTACTCTCTGCCTGCTAATGTGACGATGGAACACTGACTTCCTGGGCCTGCCACGCTTCTCCTGCCATGATGGATTCTAGCGTCTGAAATTGTAAACTGAAGCCAACTCCTTTTCCTTCCCCAAGCTCCTCTGGTCAGGTATTTTGTCTCAGCAAGGGAAAGTAAATGATTCAGAACTGACACCCAGAGGTGGGACTTTGGTTGTGATAAACCTAACCATGTGGTTCTTAGACTTCTGGAACTGGTTTGCGAGAGGACTGTGGAAGAACTTGAAATTTTGGATTAGAGAGGCCATAGACGGCACCTTGGCTCAGGAGTCCCCGGGTTTTCTCTCCATTGAAGGTATCATATATTAAAAACATCACTAACCTTTACCACCCCCTCCTCCTTTGGAAAGAGTTGAGAGTTTTTTAAATAAAACCATTAATATGAGTGATGGTTTGAGAGCACTGCCCAAGATGCAGGGAAAACAGAGAGACCTTTGGAAAGACAGCGCTTAGGCAATTAAGGCTTAACAGGGGACAGAAGGGTCTTACAAAGGCTCTAGGGGTAGACATTTCAGCACTGTATCTGGGGTTATCAGAGGCAGAAGTAATATGGTGAGGGGTGAGCTAAAATGTAACGTGGAAAATAATTTTTAAATGATAGTAAAGTATCTCTTTTATTGCTATCTCTCTTACTGTTTACATCCAACTTTCTTACATAAATAGTCATATCCATTGCCTACATTTTCTTAGCATGAAGTTCCCTAAAAGCTGAAACATGGCTTTCATTACCATATCAATGTGGAATGCTCTCTTAAAAAAACATTTATTTGAGAGACAGAAATAGGCAGGCAGAAGGAGAGAGCAAGCAAGAGAGAGAGGAGAGATTGAGAGATTGAGAGGAGAGAGAGAGAAAGAGAGAGAGAGAGAGAGAGAGAATGAATATGGTAAGCCAGGGCCTCCTGCCTCTGCAAATGGACTCCAGACACATGTGCCACTTTGTGTACCTGGCTTTAGGTGGGTACTGGGGAATCAAACCCAAGCTATCAGGTTTTGCAAACAAGTGCCTTTAACCACTGAGCAATCTCTCTAGCCCAAATGCTCTAAGTCTTGAAGTTCACTTCTTCAGTAGGGTTTTTGACCTCACGGTTCCATCCATGTGAACATACAACCCATGTATTTCTGATGGAATGACTTGGATTTATAGTACTACTAACAATGCCGCTCTTCCCATGACCCCACAGGCTTGAAGTGAGGTGCAGGAGTACTTTAAAGGAGAGAGTTTTGGCTTTCACAGAGGAATACACAGCAAACAATGACCAGGCCTATTTGTATGACTTGTATTCTACACTAATAATGACACATTGCAAATGCACAGTCCAGTCTCCTTATCTGAGATTCCCTTAACCTGGCATGGATTTGAAATTTCTCTGCATTAAAAAAAAAGTAGGGTAGGCATCACCCTGAGATTACGGAGTGAATTCTGGGTCAGCCTGGACTAGAGCAAGACCCTACCTCAAAAAAGCAAATACACACACACAAAAAAAAATCAAAATAAAAAGGAGGGTGCTAGAGAGATGTCTCAGTGGTTAAAGGCACTTGCTTGTAAAGCCTGATGGCTCAGGTTCCATCCAATTCCCCAGCACCCACAAATGCCAGATGCACAAAGCGGCACATGAATCTGGAGTTCCTCTGCAGTGGCAGGAGGCCCTGGTGTGCCCATGCTTTTATCTCTCTCTTTCTCTCTCTCTCTCTCTCTTCTGCCTCTCTCTCAAATCAATAAATAAAGCTAAAAAAATAAGAGGAAAAAATGTCACCCAAGTGGTCTAAATCTTTTTATTCTCTATTCTAACACAATGCTGATCATTTGACATTTATTTTGTAAGTGCACACACAGTAAGGGTTAACTTGACTCATTCAGGTTGCTCAACTCCTACACTTTGCCAATTCCTCTGTTCAGAAGAGCAGGGCCTTCACCAGCTCCTGAGAAGTCACCTCTGAGCCTTGGACTATGCAGTCTGATAAGAATGTTTTCATAAACTCAAGGTCTGGGAGAGTTGGGATTAACAATTGACTGACTTTGAAGCCTGAGGCCTGGACTACTAGATTTGGGGAGGGCTCAGGACTGAACAGTGGCGTGGATGATGTGCAAGCCTATGTCGCTGACTTCAAGGAACAATTCAGGTGGCAAGGGTTGGGCCAGCTTTCTGGGAGAATGAAGTGCATTTTCATGCCTCTCTAAGGAAACATCTGGAAGCTTGGGCCTGACTTCTGGACTTGGCCAGCAGAGCTTCTTGCTCTGATGTTCCCCTCCCTCCCCAGCCTCCAGTGCTGGGTTTGATACCCAGCACCTTACACATGCTAGATAAGCACTTTACTACTGAGCTAAATACCCAGACCTGTTTTCTGATTTTAATTTACATCTCAGTGGCTTAAAAGCACTTGCTATTCGAGCCTGACCATAAATTCAAATCCCATAACCCACATAAAGCTGGATGCAATGTGTTGTAGTCAACCTTCTCTCATTGCTGTATAAAAGAACCCAACAAAAAGCAGCTTGAGGAGGAATGTGTTTATTTGGCTTATGAACTTGAGGGGAGACTCCATCGTGGCAGAACAAATGATGGCATGAGCAGAGGGGTGGACATCACCTCCACCACAGCACTGCAAACAGTGGCAGGAAGGTGTGCTAAACACTGGCAAGGGGAAGCTGGCTTATAACCCCCATAAGCCCACCCCCAACAACACAGCTCTACTGAGGTTTTAATACCTAAACTGCCATCAGGTGGGGATCGAGCACTCAGAACACATTCGTTTGTGGGGGACACCTGGATCAAACCATGGCAAGGTGAGAAATGTGTCTGTAATCCTAAAGCACCCTTGGCAATGAGAGGCAAAACTCAGGGCTCATGGCCAGCTAGTCTGACATTTGCAGCGGCAACAAGAGACACTGTGGTGGATCGAATGTAAATGTCCCACAGCCTCAAGTGTTTGTGTTTAAGCTTCCTATTTAGCCTTTGGGAGGCGGAGCCTTGCTGGAGCAGGTGTGCTGCTGCTCAACCTCTCAAGCCCATCCACTCAACCTCTGTAAGGTTGGGTGTTTGTCCCAGTAATGAAAAGATAACTCCTCCAGATCTTGTCTCAGACAAGATGGAGGCGAGGACTGACCTCGAGGTTAGCCTCAACCTCAACACATGTGCCATGGCGTATGCTTGAGCCCATGTATACACACACACACACACACACACACACACACAGACACACACACAAAATCAAAATATAGTTTATCTTCTCACAGTTACAGACTGCAATCTTGAGCACTGCAGCTCAAGATTTTCTGAGTTCTGTCAGTCTTTCCAGTAAACAACCACACTTGGGATCAAATTTAATTTTTCTCTATGGATCATTAATCATGTAAAGACCACTTATTGAATAGTCAATACCTTTCATACTGGGTTACTTAAAATGTCCATTTCTTTGTCAATGTTACTCTATTAAAACTATTTATTAAATGCTGTAGATTTATAGTAAATCTTGATATCTGATCTTATTCCAGGGCATTTGTTCTTATATAAAATTTACAATCTACTTACCAAATTCTAAGAAAACACAGGGTTTTGTTTAAAATTTTCTTGTACTTAAAACATGTTTATTTATTATCCAGATGGATGCACCCCTTTTGTGCATCTGGCTTTAAGTAGGTACTGGTGAATCAAACTCTTGATTATTAGGTTTTACAGGCAAGCACCTTAACAACTAAGCCATATCTCCAGCCCAAAATTCTTTTTCTTTCAAGGTAGGGTTTTGCTTTAGCCTAGGCTGATGTGGAATTCACTATATAGTCTCAGGGTGGCCTCAAACTCAAGATGATCCTCCTATCTCTGCCTCCTGAGTGCTGGGATTAAAGGTGTGTGCAACCATGCCTAGTTTATTGTACTTAATAGCATCATTTGAGGGGTCCTTCTCCCTATTCAAGAACAAAGTCACCCTTTTCATTTATTCACAGGAGCTACTTAGCTTCCAATTCTCACACATTTTTCCTCCTGAGGTATCTCATAGATTGTCCTCAGAATGAACCGAGAGTACTTTTATTCTATTTTCTATTAGTTATCAGTGCTTTAAAAGAATGCTACTTGATTTTGTAGATATAGCTTTATTGAACTCTTAGAAATTTTTTTTTAAAAATCTAAGCAAGTGAGCCAAAAACAAAGCCTTCCTCTTAAAAAAAAAATTAAGATGTCGGCAAAGAAGCCACTTGACCATATGAGAAATTTCATTTTTGTTTCCAGTTTTTAGTTTGTTGAATTTACTAAAGGACAAATTGTTTCCATAGTGATGATTCCCAAGGTAAGAACTGACATCATTTCTACAATACCACTGGATTGTTTTATTTTTATGATCACGGTAGGGATGTAACAATACTTCCTTGTAGTTTATGTTTTGTGTCCCAAGTACTAATATGGTTGAGATTGTTCTCATGTTTCTTGGTCATTTAGATTTGCTTTCATATGAAATGCCATTTAATCTTTTGCACACATTTCTATGAACCATCTTTCTTCTTGGATTATAAGAATTACCTTAATATTCCTGATACTAGTTTTTTTTTCTTTATACTAGATGCGTGTTGCAATTTGTTCTTCCAGGTGGTGCTTTCTACTTTGACCCTCTAAGGAAGATTATGGGTGTTATTGTTCCTTTTATTTGTACACTTCCAAAGAATTCTTCAAATAAAAATTATGATGAAAAGAAAATGGGTCGGGTGTGTTCGACAAAAGAGAGAGTAAAGGCTGGGGGTAGAATTCAATACAGGGAAAATAAGAATGAAAAAAATCAGCGGGGAAGAAGAGCAGATACCTGGGCTTGATGTTGATGGATATGCTTGTAACCTTAGCATTCAGGAGACTGAGGCAGAAACTGCCTGTTCTAGGACAGCCTGGGTTACCAACACCCTGTCTCCAAATAAAGAAATAAACAAATAAAGGACTGGAGAGATAATTCATTGGTTAAAGGCTTGCTTCAAAGACAGAGTGTGGGTGGAGTGTGGTAGCACATGCCTTTAATCCCAGCACCTGCTACGCAGAGGTAGAAGGATCGCTCTGAGTTCGAGTTCTGAGTTCTGGAACTAAGGAGTGAGTTCTTGGATGTGAGGGCCCCATTGATTGCCAGGGTTGATTAGGCTGATCTGGCTGGCTAGACGGGTGTCCCCTTCCTCCCTCACCAATCCATGTGTGTCCCTCCCTAAACTGCACGCTCAGTCTAAGAGGACGACCTTCCCCGAATAGAGGAGGATGGGTCTTCGGTCAAGGGTATACGAGGAGCTGCACTCCCCTGCTAGAACCTCCAAAGAAGCTCTCAAGGAGTGAGTACCAGGTCAGCCTGCATCACCCCCCCCAAAAAAAAATACCATGTCCCAAGTTCAATTCCCAAGCACTTATGTAAAGCTGGATGCAAAATAGTGAATGCATCTGTGATCTCAACACACCTAAGGCAATGAGAGGTGAAGCCAGGAGAACCTGCAAGTTTTCAGAGTAGCTATGCTGGTGCACAAACAGCGACAAAATGAGACACTCTCAAAAAAGGTGGAGGGGACAAACACCCTGAGGTTGTCCTCTGGCTTCCACATGCACACTGTGGCACAAATGCCCCCCCACCACACATACACAACCACCCACCCACACTTACACAAGTAAAATAAATAAGTAATAACTAAAAAAAGAGGGGAAAAAAGAAAAGAAACCATTTCTATTAGTTAACAGATCATTAAAAATTTTTAAACAATAAAATGCAGTGATTCCTAGTTTTTAATACCTTAAATCAGTTTTATTGAATTCAATTTAATATGTAATTTACCTAAGTACATCACACAGCCAGGAACCAAAAAATACTACAACTTAGGGTTTGCCTTGGTGTGTATTATCAGCTAGGAGACTGGAGATCAAAAGCATGAAGCCTATTTTATTTTTTTAAATTTTTTATTGTCCATAATGATTTATATTATTTAGTGGGCAAACAATGAGTTGTTATCCCCAATTCTCTGATGTTCCCCCTCCCCCTTCCCCAACCAGCTGGATATCCTCCTCCATGGGTCGTCTGGATCAGTCCTTGTGACAGGGGACCATGGATAGCCTAGTATTCAGCCAGGTTCTCCTGGCCATGCCTCTGGATAGTCTCCCCCACCATGGCTCTCACAATCTTTCCACCCCCTCTTCCGCACAGTTCCCTGAGTCGTGGTGGATGAGTATTAAGGCTGATGAAGCCTATTTTAAAACAATAGCAAGTCCAACAGCACTTTGGTCAAAGGCTTTTCAAGACCCTCCTGTCTCTGTCTCAAACTGTCTATTTGGATAACACACTAAAATATGAAAAGACACAAACATAAGAAAAAGATTCAGTCCCTTAAAGCAGCAGCAGAAATGTTTTCTATTTTTATGGTCCAAGTAAATAATTGTTTCGTTTTTGTTTATTTGTTTGTTTGTTTACAAGGTAGGATCTCACTCTAGCCTAGGCTGACCTAGAAATACAGAGTGAGTTCCAGGCTGGCCTTGAACTCACAGTGATCCTCTTACCTCTGCCTCCCAAGTGCTGGGATTTAAGACATGCACCACCACACCTGGGTGAAATAACCGCTTTTTTGGTAAGAATTTGTTGGTAGCACAAATGTTTGGAGTAATTACTGAGCCTCACTACTAGCAACCCTTCCTTCACAAGTATTAAAACTATGATAGGTATGTACCTTATGTATCTGAGCTGTTTTTATACATAATCTTTGAGTTGTTTGTTTTCTCCTTGGAGATTAGAACGAAATTAAAGTAACTATACAATTTATATATATTTTAAAAATATTTTATTTATTTATGAGAGAGAGAGAGAGAGATGGAAAGAGAGAGAATGGGCACACCAGGGCCTCCAGCCACTGCAAACAAACTCCAGACGCTTGCACCACTTTGTACATCTGGCTTTACGTGGGTACTGGGGAATCAATCTCTGGTCCTTTATAGGCAAGCACCTTAAGCCATGTCTCCAGCCCTATAATTTATCTTTTTTTTATAGCAGATCTATGTTAAGTGCAAACATAATTGCCAAGACAGAAAATACTGCCATTCAAAGTCCTATATTAAAAAAAAAAGATTGAATCCTCGACTTAGAAGCAAAATTTAATGTCTCCTAAAATTAGACCTCAATTGTGACTACCTTTATTAGACAGCGACAGTTCTTAAAGTGAGCCATGTGCTTATTAATAAGATAAAGGAATTTTAAATAAGAAAAAACAAACAAACAAACAATACTTTGAACAAAAATCCTAACACAAATACTGCGACATCCTTTTTCCGAAGGTAACAAAACTTGTGCTCGCTGTGTTATGCTAACGTTCTTCACAGGATTCATGATATAGTTTAATTGTGAGTGCTCATGAGGTACCTGAAGTACAGGATCAAATAGAGCAGCAGTCCAGTGCCAGCTGAGTGGTTGACACTGAAAAAATCTTAGCTGAAATTAGTCCGTATGAACCTGTGAAAGCCTTACAAATACTTTTATATTCACTATAAAATAATAGAGCATTTTATGATGGCATTTCTTAGTTTTTGTTTTAAAAGTATGTGTAATATGATTGATTTCCAATTGATATATAATGAAAATAAGGAAGTTCTCGTGGGTAGTAAAGGAGGTATAAAATGTTCTAAATTCTTGGAGATTATTGCACTTTTCTTCACTAAATAAATAAATTAAAAATGAGGAACAATACATTCACTGATTATAAAATAACACATTTCAGTTAAGAATGGTTGATGAAATTCTCAAAGTTCATTTAAAAAATATATCAAGAGTATGTCTGGGATTGTTTTGTTTTGCTTTCTTTGACGTCGAGTCCTTTGTCCTCAATCCTGGCCTGGAATGAAAAAAGAACACATAATTAAAGTGTAGAAGGAGATTAGAGAATAACTTTGCCAACAATTTGCTTTTAAAATGTTACTTGGTGAATTATAAAAACAGGATTTAACATCTCCTAAACACTAGATACAATGATAGCTGTTTGTGAAAGCTCTGACTAGTTGTACCTTTTTGATTTTGCTGCAGCCTTCTGCACTCGGCCTGAGTTGCTGCCTCCTGAGCAAAGAAAAGTCAAGAATTCCATGAGAAACAACGGGAAGTAACTGGAAAACTTTATTAACATTGTAAAAGATAAAGCTGACAGATTAAGCGTCCTTGGGACTATACAGTTAATATTTATACTGTTAGAAATTAACTTTGCAGCACAATTTCTTTGTAGCTTGCTAGTTTTACTAGAATTACACTTAATTTTTTTTTTCGAGGTAGGGTCTTCGCTCTAGTCAGGATGACCTGGAATTCACTATGGAGTCTCAGGTTGGCCTTGAACTCACGGCAATCCTCCTACCTCTGCCTCCCGAGTGCTGGGATTAAAGGCGTGCGCCACCATGCCCAGCTTACACTTAATTTTATTTTGGAATTTACTACAGCCAGCACTACCAAAAGCCCAGTGAAGGAAGATTTCTGGCTATGGACATATTTGAACTTGCCAGTGTGCATTGGCGTAAGCATCTTGAGGGAATCTCTTAATCAAGTCACTCAGATCCTTCAACTTCTACATTCATGCTGTGCTAAGTCAAAACCAAATTGGTTTTCCCTAACTTCAAAAGCTGTGGGTTAAGTCTAACTATGGTAAGGCAGCTATCATTTTCCCAAAGAACAATGTGCACAAACCACCCTTTTATACTATATATTTCAGATTTCATAATCTCATTAACCTTGCTAGGACCTATTTTCTAGGAAGGAAATCATGCCACTTTAATGACTACAAACTCACCGGCACTTCTGGAACTTTCTCTGGGTTGGTTAGCTGGATTAGCTTCATCATTTCTCAGTTCTTGGATAATTCCTTTATTTAAACATATATCCACATGTACATTGAACAAGGTCAGATCCGATGTCCTCTGTTCGAGGTTACAAACAGGACACACCAGACCTTGGCCCATTATCACTTCAGATGTACCAGGCTGGAAGGATTCCTGCTGATTTACTAACCCAGTATTTTCACTGTCCAGTGGCACAGTGAAAGAAGACGTGCTTGGAAGATTAGAATGTTCCTCCTTGCCTAAAGTGTCCACACTTGGGGCTTCTGATGAGCTCTCTCGGGTCTCTACCAAATCTCCTGAAGTGAGTTCTGCATCTTTCACATAGGCTCTAGGATCCTGCTTCTCGCCATGTGACAGAGCATGATGTGTGTGCTCTTTCTGGTTACTTTCTGAAGAGGAAGCATGCAAACAAGAGAGCGCTTCAGCGTTCTCACTGGTTGATGGTGGCCCGTCAAGACACTCATCCACATGCTGGTTAAAGGCTTCCAGGCCGAGGCCCCCTTGGTCCCTACCGCAAACCGGACAGGTGAATGTCTGACCCTTACTTGAATTTTCGTTCAACACCTTTGTCTTTGGAACTTGGAAAGCCTGTGAGGTCTGTAAACTTCGTGTATCCACAGTTTCACGTTTAGATGTGTCTTGATGGCCCCATATCCTTTCTGATCTCTTTTTATCAAAAAAACTCTCCCTGTGAGACATCTCTGCAGGATGTACAAATGGAGCTTTGTCAGTTTTGTCGAGGACACTCACAGCGGCTGGCAAGGTCTGTCTTCCAGCCCGTAGGAAGCCAACGATGCTCCTCTGCTGGTGCTTCTTGTCTTCCTCACTGGCAAAACCAGATACGCGAACACCTGGAGGAGTCGCCCACGATTAAGCAGACCAAATTCACCATAATACTATATATAGAATACTATACTATTCTATAGAAGGTGGAGTCAAGACAAATAAGCAACACACACACAGTTCTATTACAGCGCTAGGTATTCCATCCACAGCCTCATGCATACTAAGCAGGCAATCTGCCACTTAGCTACAGCCCAGCTCAAGACCTTCCCAATTCAAGGAGTAGGAATTTACCTTCTTTTATAAAACTGCTTATTATTAAAGATTAACAACCTGCTGGATTTGTCATGATTACACAGGATTTTCTAATAATGTTTGATATTCAATGCCATCAAATACAAAGTAATTTAATTCAAGTCAATTACAGAGACCTTTCAAAGCTCTTATTTTTTTAACAGGCTTTACTGTTTTTGAGCAGTTTCAGGTTTATACCACAACTGAGCTGAGAATTCCCATATACCTTGGTTCCTGATTTGTAGACACCTTCCTGACCTATCAGTATCCTGTGTCAGCGTGGTACATGTGTCACAGCTGCTACACTTACCGTGAGCAACATTATCACCCGCAGTCTATCAGAACTTACTCTTGGTGGTGCTTTACAATGACGTGTGGAATCAGGCAGACCAGCTTCACTGCCCTACACACCTGCGCTCTGTCCACTCCTCGTTCCCTCCCTCATCCTTCCTACTGTCCCCATGCTTTATCTTTTCTAGGATGCCACCTAACTTGAATCATACAGTATGGAGGCCTTTTACCTAACAATGCTTCCTGAGTTTCCCACACATCTTTTTCTGGATTGACAGGTCCTGTGTTCATTGGACACCATGCCCTTATCTGATATGCCAGGGACTGCCCATTCACTCAAGCATATCTTGGCTGCCTCCAGGTGTGGGCAGCTATGAGGAAGCTTCTACAGACACTTGCTTTTGGCTCTGTTAAGCGTCAGTGAGCTGTTATCAGAGCATGCTATCTTTCATATGTGAAAGTACGGCGGATGATCAGCTATTTGGAGTGCTTATCTGGGAACACAGTACATTTGGAAGCATGGCTTACTAGTTTGTTTTCAATATGCAGGGCTAGCAATGTGGCTTCATAGGAGCAAGTCCTGCATCTGTAATTCTGAAATCCAAAAATTTCTGAATATTGTAGTAACAGGTGACACATGACTGAATCACATGAGGTCTTTCCAGTTTTCAGTCTTGCTAGTTCCATTTTTTTTTGTTTTGCTACGGCAGTTCCAGGAGCTACAAAAGGAGCATTACATAATGCATGCAATATGCACTGAAACGGTTTCCTAAAATCTGAAAACTTCTGAATTTTGAAATATACCCAACCTCAATGACTTCAGAAATAATCAGGAAATGAACAGTTTTCATTGGTTCATACTGGAGCTAAAATGATAACCATTGCTTTGCATATGTCATAGTCTAAGAAGTGAGATCAGCCGCAGCATAAGAAGAACTTAAAAAAATGAAATGGAGGGATAAATTGTTTCCAACTCAAACACATTTAAGGAAAACCAAGAAAAAAAAAGTCCTACCCATAAGCCTTAATCTCAAGGGATGTGGAAAATCAGCATTTATTTCTGTCTTTAGCAACTCCTTGGCAATGGCAAATATCTCTTCCATAGTAGAAACGACAGAAGAAACTGTAGATGCTCGAGTTTTTACTTCAAAATTCACATTCTTCAGCTTAATGGCAACAGTTCTACCCTATAAAATAGAGTGTATTATTATATAAGGTTTCATAACTTCTAAAAAAGTTATTCACAGGTTAGAAAAATTTAGAAAGACCTTCATGTACACCTATGAATATGGAAATACCACTTATTTTTAAAAAGGGCAATTAAAACTGTATAAATAAATACATAAGTAATCTAAAATTTTCATTTAAATCAAAAATTATTGTGCCCCTCACCAACCAAGCTTTTAAAAACACCTTTATGTGAATGGCAAAGTTAAATGCTAACTTCCCTTTTTACTGAATCTTTCAATAAGGCTTTCAGTATAAAATGGTCAAGAAAAAGAAAGTCTTATGAAGAGCCCTCGTAGTATCTACCATAGGCCAGATATTGTGCTAAGAGACTTGTTGGTAGGCCTTCTCTTGACAGTCGGTGTCTTGGGGTGTCAGGTGGGTGATGGACAGTAATGATGACTACACAGCATTGTGAATGTGCTTGACCATGGAGCCAAGCAGTCACAGAGGGGTAAAAGGGTTCATTTTACCTGTGTATGTTTTAGTATCTTCTAGAGGCAGAACTCACTTTCTGCCCTCTTTCATTCAGGGACAATGGGTACCTGCACACAGAAGCAGTCTGACAGACACCAGCAGCTGGTGAAGGGTGACATCACCCATGATGTCATGTACTGCCTGGCAGGATATGAGAAGGTGGTGTTCTTGCTAAAAACCTATAACCTGGGAGCAGCCCAGCTTGAGGGGCACTGGGTAGAATAAAGGCAGTAATCTTCAAGACTGTCAGCCATAAAAAGGAAGGAAAGACTCAGAAACTGCCCAGACCAGGGAGGAGGTAGTTATGGCACCTGATCACAGTGTGGTTCCCTGGATGGAATCCTGGAGAGGCCATTAGAAGAAAAGCAGGCAATCCAAATCAAGTCTGAAGCTACGTTAGTAACAGTGTGCTGATGTTACTTTCTACTCTGTACCCATGTACTTTGGTAATATAGTGTTTGTTACCAGTTGAGGAAATTCAATGGAAAGCTTTATATTCTTTTTGAAACTTTTCTACAAATATAAAATCATTCTAATATTAAGTATATTTAAAATACTTTTTAAAAGAAAAAAACCTCTTTTGGGCTGGAGAGATGGCCCAGCGGTTAAGGCACTTGCCTCCAGTGCCTAAGGCCCCGGGTTCAATTCCCCAGGTCCCACATAAGCCAGACCCACAAGGTGGTAGCCCTGGTGCTCTCTCTCTCTCTCTATCTCTCTTTCTCTCTTTGTATCTCTCTGCTTGAAAATGAATAAATAAAATATTTTTTAAAAGCCCTCTTTTATTCTCAAGCTGTGACAGAGGAGTATACATCTAATGTCCATCAAGTACCCCACTTTTCATAATAATCATCTAATTTTGTGATAACTGGTTTGAGAGTGTTGGGAAAATACTAACTTTTATGAAGGAAGATGATAAAACAGGAAGTTCAAAGCCTTCCAGACTTGTGTTCTCCACACGTGAAGCAACTTGTACCCCAGCCCTGAGTCATGTGCCTGTCTAGAAGGTCATGGCATACGTAAACAGAGCCTGCGAGGGGATTGGAAAGGCACTTATGATGTGAGAACAGAGTTCTAGCAAAGTCCTTCCCTTCACCTTTTTCTCTGATGCCACTAGGTCTGATTAAACACCTAGTTCAAATGCACTCGGAGGCACTGCAGAGTTGCCCAATGCGATACCCAAAGCATTCCAGCGTCACACAGTCAAGGTCCCATTTTCTAGCATGATCTCATCCCAGATCTCAGGCACAGGTCAGATGTGACATTGTTTCTGATTGTTAGGGTTAGGAATATTCTGTTCCAAAATTTACTTTTTGTACTGGGCTTTAATATATGTGGAATCTTTTGCCTGAAAGTTGTATTCTAGTAAGAGAAATTTTTAGAAACCCAAATCTTCATGTGAAAATCAAGTAAGTACCTTAAGCCCTTCTTTCTGGAGATCCTGAGCCAGTTCAGCACAGAGTTCTTGGCACAAGCTGTACTGTTCTTCGGCTTTGCTTATCTCACTGAACGTCCTGGGGTGGGGGGACACGCAAGGCTTTGGTCACAGAGAAAACAACAACTTGAAATAGCTTGGCAATGACGTAGTACATTGAATGGCCTAGCGTTATATTTCCTGCTCAGTAGTAGAAAATAAGACTTAAAGGTGAAGGAAGTAAATGAAAACATCTATGTTCTACATAAATAAGGCTAAATCATTTTAGCTAGGTGAACTGATCAGCAAAGGAGCAACTATGTGCTGTCTATTCAACATTGTTTCACAAGATCATCAAAGGCACCAACAGACAGCGATGCCCCCATAGAGAGAGTGTGTGCGCACATGTGTGTGTGTATATATATATGTATGTATTATATATGTATATGTATATATATATGTATTCTGATATTATAAGAAGTTACAGTAAGAAGGGCATTAGCAGGTGTGGCCTTCACTCTTGAACCTTCAGGTTAAAGGAACCTCTAGTCTTTATAAAGTTATCCAACTCCCAGCATTTTGTTGGAGTAATGGAACAACACACTTATATATCAGCATATTTTAATTGAAAGACACTGTCATTTAGCCAATTCTCCGTTCATCACTATTGATGGTCCATCTTTTGCCAGCATAAGAATGCAGAGAATAGCATTTCTTGTACACTTGTAAAGTGCCATGTGATCACATCTGTGGAAGGATTTCCTAGAAAAAGAATAAAGGTGAAAGCACTGTGCCATGTGTCCTTTAAGGGATTCAGAGTCAAAAAAGAACATGATGGCCAAGAGAGCAAGGGCAGCCACTAGAAGCCATGGGTGAAGAAAACATGCCTGCCCCAGAGCCTCTAGGAAGAAAGAATGCAGCCCCAGCGTTGACTTAAGTTCCAGGGTTTCTGAATTTAGAATGACAAGAGAATTTGTGTTGTGAGCACTAAATGGACAGTACTTGTGACAACAGCAAGCAGCTAACAAGCACTTCTACATTCATACTCTCTCCGCTCCACCAAGCTGCCCAGACTGCTGGACTAACGCTACCCAGAGAACTGCTGATCTCTTTTTAACTATTCATGAGAAGTTTTTCATGTATTTTGTTTCAAGGTAGGGTCTCACTCTAGCCCAAGGTGACCAGAACCTGTAATCCCAGGCTGGTCTCCAACTCACAGCCATCCTCCCTACCTCCCCAGTGCTGGGATTAAAGGCATGCACAATTCTGGTTTCTACCTGCTCTATTTTTCCTCCATCCATTTCCAATTCATCTACCACTTAATCCAGTTTGTCTCCCTATAAATCCTCATGGGTCATGGTGGGGACTTATGTCTGTTTTTCTGTATTCCAGCACCTGTAACTCTGTTATGTTCTAGGAAGGGCTCAGTGGGTATATTTAAATAAATATGTCAAAAATGCTCACAGCGATCCTCCTACCTCTGCCTCCTGAGTGTTGGGATTAAAGGTGTGCGCTGCCACTCCTGGCATTTTATTCATTTTTAATTGGTACCTTGGTGCTTTCTTTTAAAAAATAATATTTATTTATTTATTTATTTATTGGGGGGGAGAATGGGCACACCAGGGCCTCCAGCCACTGCAAACTAACTCCAGGCACATGCATTACCTTCTGCATCTGGCTTTATGTGGGTACTGGGGAATTGAATTTGGGTCCTTCTGCTTTGCAAGCAAATGTCTTAACCACTAAGCAATCCCTCCAGCCCTGCTGTTTGTTAGTTCTTTACGTATTACAGAAGTTATCTCCTTATATGATACTGTGATTTGCAACTTTTCTCCCCCAATCCCATGCCAAATTTGACATTCTGATGTAAAATTTCAAAATATTTCATTAATTAATTTGAGAATGAGAGAAAATAGATGTGCCAGAGCCTCTTACAATGCAAACACACTCCAGATACATGCACCACTTTGTATGTGGATCTGGTTTTTGTTGGTACTAGGGAATCAAACCCAAGCTGTTAGGCTTTGCAGGCAAGTGCCTCGAACTGCTGAGCTCTCAGTCTCTAGCCCTCTAATGTAAAAAAAAACAACAAAAAAAAACTATGAATTTTCTGGGTAAAAGTAGAAAATATATACCAGTATATAAATTTATTAGATTGGGCAATACTGTCACACCTTGGGTCTTTTCTCATTACTTATATGTAAGTCACAGCCTTTTAAATCAGTAATTGCTCATTATTTCTTTTTCAAGGCTGGGGATCAAACCTAGGTCCTTGCACATGCCAGGCAAGTACTTTACACCTGAGCTACATTCCAAGACCTAAAGCAATTTTTATCAAAGCCATTTATTGAGTGTGTTGTCTCATAAGCCACTCAGCTTTTCACATCCAAAGTACTATATGTGAAATGTGAACACAATCTATGAGCTCAGTGGTTCTTAAATGACACAGTGGAGCTGTGCTGCTCTGATTGTGGCTAAGCTCTTTTTCACCAGGAATATTTCACTGTAGCTTGATGATTTTTCCCCTGAAATGCTTATGACAAGAAGAGGCTTGGGTTCTAGGATGGTTTATACAGAGCTGGATGGTTTTTTTTTTCAAGCTGTATTTTAAATGAATATGAGTTGAAATGCAATCCGTCATATAAGGTCCAGAGTAGAAGTATCTACCTGTGATGGCATGATGGTCCAGGAGATTTTGGATTTTGGAGCGTTTCAGATTAGAGAGACTTAGCATGCATTTGATGCCTCTGCTCATTCAACCAATTTTGAGGAGTTTCAATAATTTTCAGTCACTTCTTATACTTCCTAAGTAAATAATTGTTCTGATAAGATTAGATATGAGGTTTGGAATACCAAGATGTTTAGTTTTCACAGGATAAAAGTAAAAGCAACATGAGAAAATAAGTGCAGTAATTTCTTTCTCACTGGGAATATAGCAACCAGAGATATAAGCACTGTCCAGAGGCATTTCTTCAGGAGAGTCAGCTGCTAAAAACCATCATTATAGTTTGCAAACAGTTTTTAATTCTGGTTGACATTTTATTCAAAATTAGAATAATTTAGATAAATCTAATTACAGATAATTCAATAGCTAAAAACACCTTACCTTTCAACACTCATACTTTTCCTCTCTCCATCTCTAGAAAAAAAATGAAAAGAAAACTGAGTTTCTTTTGGTGAGAAAGAACATTCAAAATACCAATGTCCCTTCAGAGATGTCAATTTCAAATTCAGACATCATGAGTGAGGCTTTCCTTTTAATTAAAAAAATCAACAGATACAAGTAGATAAGATGCTAATGTCATGGAGCAGGTCTATACCTATTGAAAACAAATTTGAAAATATGTACATATTATAATATCTGCCTTCTATTAAAAGCCTAAATAAATATAAAGACCCACAACCTTTATAAAAAGCCATGCTTACAAAGCAGCATTGTAACAGTTCACAGGAATAATTTGATTTTAAATTAGTTAATATACTATCTTATTTGGGAGCTAACACATTAATTCCTTTCATCTCTCAGCCCAATCATTATAGACTTATACTACTCCATAAAATCTCAGTCCAAATGAGACACACATCAACAAGATGGCAACTGGGAATCTATACCAATTAGTTTGGCTAAAGTCTAGCTGCTCTAATAGACACAATTGAAACCAAAGAGTTGAAATGCTTTTGTTTTATTCATTTTACAAACACTTAATGAATGGATTATGACTCAAGCACTGCTCTAGAACTTGGGAACACAGTGATGAATAAAATCGATGAAACACTTGCCCTTAAGACAGAAACATATCTTCATGGGGATAAACAAGGACAGAACTAAGTACAAGGCTAGGCATGGAGTTTAGTTCTACACAGTCTGCCTCACAAGAGCAAGGCCCTGGGCTCAGTCCCCAGAACTGGGGGAAAAAAAGAGCCAGATAAGTTCAAGGCCAGCCTGGTCAACTTAGTAAAACGCTGTCTCAAAATGAAAATCAGGAGCTGGAGAGATGGTGCAGTGGTTTAAGGTACTTGCCTGCAAACTCTGATGGCCCAGGATCAATTCCCCTGTACCCACATAAAGTCAGATGTAAAAAGTGGCACATGCATCTGGAGATTGTTTATAGTGTCTGGAGGCCCTGGAGTGCTCATAAACACTCTCTATTTATCTATTTCTTTCTATCTCAAATAAATAAGCAAATGTTTAAAAAAATAAAATAAAGCCATGCATGGTGGTGTATGTCTTTAATCCCAGCACTTGGGAGTCAGAAAAAGAAAGATCATTGTGAGTTTGAGGCCAGCCTGAAAGTACAGAGTGAATTCCAGGTTAGACCCTGCCTCAAAAAAACTAAAGTAAGTAAATAAGTAAATAAAATAAAAATAAGCAAAAAGAAGGCTGGGAGTGTAGCTCAGCAGAAGTCTTTTGCCTAGCATGTATGAATAAGGTCCAAGATTCAACCAATTCCAAACACCCCACCCCACCCCCCACACATGAAGAGTAGGAGGAGAGGCAATACTGAAAGGGGAGAAAGAGAACCACAGCAGTGCACAACAGCAGAGAATATGAGAGGGAGTTACAGAATACAGAGAGGAAGGAAGACCAGCTGGTTATTATATTACCAAGGGATTTCATTTGAAAGCCTATCTGCAACTCTACATACTACAGAATATCTGCAATATTAGAATTATACTGTTCTATAAGCACAATGGACGAAGATGAGAATATTTGGATTAATTAAGAAAGTTTTATTTTCTGTTTTTCTTACATTTCAGAAAATGATAGAAAAGAAAAGAAAAACAAAAAGCAGCATCGCTCAGCACATAGATACCTTGCCAGGTCTGTTGAGCCCAGACCCAGGGAAATATGCAGGAAGTACTGCCACGATGTTTCAGAGAAAAGAAGAGAAAGCAATGCTCTCTGTTGGTAGAGGTCAGTGCAGGTAACAATTCCCAGAGCCTTTAACATTTTCTCTGTAACTTTTCCTATTCCAGAAACCTAGAAGAACATCAACATTTATAATTAAGGGTTTTTTAATTAAAGTCAGCGCTGAGATTATACTGTTTAAGTGTGTGTGAATGTGGTGCTGGGGATTGAACTCAGAGCTTTGTACATGTCAGCCAAGCAGCTTACCATTGAGCTACATTCCCAGCCCTTAGTGAAATTATAACCTTAGTGAAAGTTTATAACACAAAACATATGAACAGTGTGACCATCCGCAAGTCTTATAAGAAAACTGCTTTTATTAAAATTTTAAAGGATTGAAAAAAGGAGTTTGGTAGTTATGTAGACTTTAGGAATGGCAGGGCTAACAAATGAAAAATTTATGATTCTTTAATATACTAATATGCCCAGAGTGACCCAGCTGATATTTGACCCCCCAATTTTTTAGTGGAATCCTATTCATATCACAGAGAGCACATTAGAGAACACCACTGTACATCTTACACATATTATTCAGTAGTTACTAAGCTTTATAAACGTTGATAGTCTTTTTTATGAATATTCAAAAACACTTAAAATTCAATCATGTACATTATGCTAGAAAAAAAAAAACCAAGCCCTAAAACGTCAGATAGCATATAGCTCAGTTATTGTTTTTTACAAGAGGACATACTGAGGCTAGGGATGTAGCTCTCTGGTAGAGTGCTTGCCTAGAATGCAAAGGTCCTGGGTTCAATCCCCAGCACCATGTAAATTGGGCATGGTGGCCCATACCTATAATCCCAGCACTTGGAAGGCAGAGGGAGAAGGATCAGGAAGTTCAAGGTCATCTCAGCTATATAGCAAGTTTGAGGATAGTTTGGAATATATGAAACCTTGTCTCAAGAAAAAAAAAAACCCAAAAGCAAAACAGGACCTAATAGTGCTGCGTGTGCGTGCACACACACGCGCGCACACACGCATGAAAGAATAAAATCTTGAGGAACAATTTTATCATTTTAAATATGCTAAAGTATTTTGGTTCATTTTTTATCAAAAACAACATTCTGCACCTCTTTTAAGTATCATAATCTGGCAGCGACCGGGACATGAGAACAAAGGCAGCATGAAGTTGAAAGCACTACTTCAAGGATTCATGTTAGGCCCTTTCTTTTTTCCAGGAATCTCCTCAAATGTTTGTGATTTTTAAAAAAATTCCCCACATTAAACTTCATAGACATTATTCTTAGGGTTTGTCAGAAAGTTTTCTTGAAGCCCACATTTAACCACCCCTTGCAGATCTTGCCTGATATCTATTCTAAACTTCAGCAAAGAAATGACATTCGGCCTGAACAGTATCTGTTCAGAATTCAAAGTATGCACAAGTAACAACTTTTACATTGACTCTCACCTTTCTAATAGGTAAGTCCTTGATGAAGTCCATCACCATTTGTCTGTTGGGGAGAATTTGGTATTGTCCATTCGGTTTATTCTTATCGCTGCATACTTTTGCTAACATTGTATTGGGGGCAATGCCTTCAAAGAAGAATATTCTAATGACTCAGAGTTCAAATGAATGATTTATGTTACATGACCACAAAATAAAAGCTACATGCAAGTAATATATGATGATACATTAATGCTCTCTTAAAAACATCACTTCGTGATCAAAACTCTGGAGAAGCTGGGCACAGACGGCCTATACTTCAACATAATAAAGGCAATGTACAAAACTCCTAAAGCCCAAATCATACTCAATGGGGAAAGTCTCAAGGAGTTCCCATTTGAATCAGGAACAAGACAGGGGTGTCCACTCTCACCATTGTTCTTCAACATAGTGCTTGAAGTTCTAGCCCAAGCAATAAGACAGGAAAAAGGCATAAAAGGGATACAAATTGGAAAGGAAGAAGGGAAACTATCCCTTTTAGCAGTTAAGGTACTTGCCTGCAAAGCAGGACCAGAATTTGATTCTGCAGTACCCAAGAAAAGTCAGATGCACAAGGTGGCACCAGTGTCTGTAGCTTGTTTTTAGTGGTTGGAGGCCCTGGTGCACCCATTCTCTGTTTGTTTCTTTCTCTCACTCTCTCTCTCAAATAAATACATCAATAAACAAAAAAATAAATAATTTAAAAATAGCATTTGAAGGCTGGAGAGGTGGCTCAGTCTGCAAAGCCTAACAACCTGGGTTCAATTACCCAGTGCCTACATTAAGCCAGATGCATAAAGTGGTGCATGCATTCTCTCTCTGTTTCTCTCTGCTTGCAAATATATATGCATATATTTGCATATAAATGATATATATATGATATATATATATATTTAAAAAATAACATTTGAGGGCTGGAGAGATGGCTGGACTGGAGAGATGGCTCAGGGGTTAAAGGCACTTGCTTGCAAACCTGACAACCCAGGGTCAATTTTCCAGTACCCACGTAAAGCAAGATACATAAAGTTGCACATACAGTTGCATCTGGAGTCCATTTGCAGTGGTAAGAGGCCCTTGTGTGCCTATCCCCTCCCTCTGCTTGCAAATAAATAATTTAAAAGTACAAAAAAATAATATTTGATTACCATCTATCTTTCCAAGGCTTGCCATGGCTTTAGGACAAGGAAATGTATTGATCGCTATGCCAGGAGAAATGAAATGAGGAATAATTAATTCCCTATCTTTTAAAAATTCACAAGTACTTTCTGATCTGAATAATGTTAAGTGTCTTTAGTTTATTTAAAAATTTAGTAGGAATTCAGGGCTGTTCTATAGTGCTGATATTTACTCTTTGAAACTTTTTTTTTTGAGGTAGGGTCTCGCTCTAGCCCAGGCTGACCTGGAATTCACTATGTAGTCTCAGGGTGGCCTTGAACTCACAGCGATTTTCCTACCTCTGCAATTTATAACAGGTATATTCAAGTGTATTTATTAATAACCCATTTCAATTTTATGGGTATCTTCCTAAAAGTTTTTATGTATTTATGTTTTGGTGTAAAAGTATTAACCTAATCATAATACAAATATATAAGGTAATTCTGGGGCCTCATTATAGATAGCAGTTACTATGCTAAAATCCCTGTGATACCCTTATGGATTATATATAAAGTTTTTTTTCTTTTGTAAGTGGTCCCAAGTTACGATGCTGCTACCTGATGATTTATTTTGGAGGGTAGAGTGGAGGAAGCGCTCTCCCACCTTCAAGTACTCTAGGCTCTTTCTCTCTTGCACAGTAACCTAGGACAGTACTGAAGTGTTCCAAGGAAAAACAATCAAGTATTCTGTATAAAACTAATTAAAATATATTTTTCACTTACAAAAAGATAACTATTTGAAGGATAGATAAAATGTTTAGCAGTTAAGGCACTTGCCTGCAAAGCTTAATGGCCCGGATTCAGTTCCCCAGCACCTATGTAAAGACAGATGCGTAGAGTGGTACATGCATCTGGAATTTGTTTACAATGGCTAGAGGCCCTGGTATGCCCATTTTCTTTCTCTCTCTCTCTCTCTCTCTCTCTCTCTCTCTCTCTCTCTCTCTCTCTCTCTCTGCTTGCAAATAAATTAAATAAGAATTTTTAAAAAGATAGCTATTTGAGATTTATGGTAGTTCCCCCCCACACCTTGCGTGTATAGGTTGTTAAATTCCAACTAACATATCGGTTCGTTGCTACTCTAAGTTACAGTTGCTAGCAGTTGAATCAAAGACCAGACATACCCTTTATAATGAAAAACTCCTACTATTACACTTGAGTTAGCCAGACTAGAGATGATAACCACACAGGCCATTAGTATCTTTTAGAATACCTGCACTGGCTGTCAGTGTTGTTTTCTGCTCAATTCTGAAGCGAATTTCCTTTACCACTTCGTCGGCTGATGTTCCAAAAACAACTGAATTTTGGAGTATTTGAGGGTGGTTTTGTTCTTCAGAGTTCAGTTGGACAGGATTTCCCGAGGGCTGCACATCAGGAGGACTGTCTTCAAACAGCAGCGGAGAGATGGACTGTTCATACTCTCTCAGTTTATCCATTTCTGCTTCTGGCTGATCTAAATGACAAGTAATAACAGGAAGGCATAGTCACTGTGAGGCACTCCTTCTTTCCTTCCCACTCTCTACATTGTTTGTTTTTCTTTTTGCTGTGTTCTGTGTATTTGTGACTGAATCTCCCTCTGCCCTCCTTGCCTCAGCCTCCCTGGTACTGGGCATGCCCAGTGCTCCTCCACAGTGTTTCTGAAAATAATAAAGACTTAGTGTCGTTTCTAGAAACCAAGATAAGAAACACTATCATTTTATATTTTGTAACTATTTATTGGGGAAAACACTTGTTTCTTAACAGAACATTTCCATGGTGTGTGTGTGTGTGTGTGTATACATATATATATATATATATATGTATATATATATATATATTTTTTTTTTCATTCTAGCCCAGGGTCTCACTCTAGCCCAGGCTGACCTGGAATTCACTATGTAGTCTCAGGGTGGCCTTGAACTCATGGTGATCTTCCTACCTCTGCCTGGAATTCACTAAGTAGTCTCAGGGTGGCCTTGAACTCATGGTGATCTTCCTACCTCTGCCTCCCGAGTGCTGAGATTAAAGGCGTGCACCACCACACCCAGCCCATGGTGGATATTTTATTTATTTTAATATTTTATTTATTTTTTTGGGAGTGAGAGAGAGACAGAGAGAGAATGGGCACGACAGGGCCTCCAGCCACTGCAAATGAACTCCAGACACATGAGCCCTCTTGTGCATCTGGCTTTACATGGGCACTGGGGAATCGAACTCAGGTCCTTCTGCATTTCAGGCAAGCATCTTAACCACTAAGCCATCTCTTCAGTCCCCATGGTGGATATTTTAAAGGAATTATCCTATATAAAACTCATTAACTCTTGAAACATTATTTTTTTCTTTAAGAAACAATTTTTTTCCTTTTTATTTTTCTCTAGGAAAAGACCCTTTCTGAATTAAAATTTAGGAATGAGAAAAAAGCATACAACAATAATTATAGCTAAAAAATAAGTTTTGTTTTAGAGGGAAAAAATTCCTAAATTTTTCTTTACTCATGGAAGAAACTTTCCAAATGTTAAAATAATCTGATTTTCTTCTTGGAGATGCTGACTTTACTTTCTACTTGCTTGTTTATGAAACATAATTTGTACTAAGGGAAGATTTGTAATAAATAGAGATTATCCCTGAAAGTTATACTTTATATAAATTCTTAGAGTCTGACCTGATTAACAAGAGTCCAATTTAAAATAAAGAACCTTCATTGCTGTCAATTTGCTCTAAGCATTATTAAAAAGTAAGCCAGGTATGGTGGCATACATCTTTAATTCCAGCACTCAGGAGGCAGGGGTACTATGGATCACTATGAGTTTCAGGCCAGCCTGGTACTACAGAGTGAGCTCCAGGTCAGCTTGGGCTTGAGTGAGACATTGTGATGTCACAGTGGTGGGTTTTGATGTCAGAATATGACATTGTGATTTCACAGGAGGCATTGTGATATCACTGTGGTATGCTGTAATGTTAGATTTTGGAATTATGAAACCACACAGGGCTATTATGATGTCACAGTGTGGCATAGTGATTTAATAGTGTGGTATTTTGATATAACAATATGGCATTGTGATATCCGAGTCAGGAATTATGATATCACACTGATTTATTTAATGTCACAGTTGGGCTATGATAGGAAATGTGACGTTACAGTGAGACTATTTGATATAACAGTAGGCACTGTGATGCCATGTTTTGGCATTCTAGTGTCACAGAAACTGTAATGATACACTGAGAATTATAAAGAAAAGGCTGGAGAGATGGCTCAGTGGTTAAGGCACTTGCTTGCAAAGCCTGCTGGCCAGGGTTCAATTCCCCACATAAAGTCAGACGCTCAACATGGCACACGTGTCTGGAGATTGCAGCGTCAAGAAAGACCTGGTGTGCTCATACTCATTCTAACTTGCTCCCTCTCTAATAAGTAATTTTTTTTTTAAAAAAAAAGTAAAGTAGTTAGGCAAGCTTGTGCATACTTGTAATCTCAGTTCTCTGGAACTTTGGGAGGCTGAGACAGGAGGATGACAAGTTGAGTCCAGCCTGGAACACTGAGATCCTGTCTCAAACAAAAAAGCAAAAAAAAAAAAAAAAAAAAAAAAAAAAAGAAAAAAGAAAGTAAACATTAATTGGTAATTACTTTTTTTGTTTGTATTTTTCAAAAAATGGACTACAAAATACTCTTAAATCTAGACTGATACTAAAAATGTTCTCATGCACAAGTTCATTTAAGACTATTTTTTGGGCTTAATGTAGGAATAAAAACAGCTTAAATTTATTTGTAAGATTAAAAAACAGAGTTCTCTTAGGCTGGAGAGATGGCTCAGTGGTTAAGGCACTTGCCTCCAGTGCATAAGGCCCCAGTTCAATTCCCCAGTCCCCACATAAGTCAGACCCACAAGGTGGAGGCCCTGGTGAGTGCGCTCTCTCTCTCTCTCTCTCTCTGTATCTCTCTGCTTGAAAATGAATAAATAAAATATTTAAAAAAAGAGTTCTCTGTTTCCATTTATTAATCATATATATAAATGTTTTCCAAATTATGGTAAATGTGGAAACTTCTAAGGATATGTAAATAATATAACAAGTATCAGATTAGTTTCAAATTGTAATTATGCCATATGAAATAAGCTACATATCAATGTTTTCCAAATCAGAATTGTCAGACACATATGCAATAAACCTATTTTCAAATGTATGTTAACTATGACTGATGTGCTTCAGTTCCTTTGACTTCCTATTTTCTCATTTTAAATTTCAGAGCAACTCCGAGAAGATTAGAAGGGTGCAAGAGCTGAAATGAGATCCACCTGCAAGAGCAGAGGTCAGGGTAAAGCTGTAGACACACTGCAAACTAGACAAGGTACCTGCCACAATCCCAAATTCCCTTTGCAGAGTTTGCTCTGCTGTGACTTGTACTGGTGCCTCTCACACCCCGCCCTTAGGCACATCACCCTGACAGTAGCCTGAGGAAGAAAGGATACTGTAGTTTGGGACTTGACCAGAACTGCTGCAAGCGAAGCAATTACCTTTCTACCCTGAGCTCCACCTTACTTCCCTGTTTGGCTGGCTGTGTGACTAACTGCTGATGATTTCTTATTTCCTTCCCACTGAAATGTCTTCATAATACCTGAGGTGATCTGAGCACAAAACCAGGATTAAAGCATACCATCAGGATTTCAAGTGTTAAATGTGCTCAGTTATTTGGTTTTTAAGTCAGCCTGGCAACTTGTATGGCAAAGCAAGCATAAAACAACAAATTCTAAGTCTATATAATAATTAACCATATGTTTCTAGAGCCAAACAGGAAAATATCTGACTTAAAAGCATTTTCTTAAGAATATGAAATACGAGGGCTGGAGAGATGGCTCAGGAATTAAGGCACTTGCCTCCAGTGCCTAAGGCCCCTGGTTCAATTCCCCAGTACCCACATAAGCCAGACCCACAAGGTGGTGGCCCTGGTATGCTCTCTCTCTCTCTCTTTCTTTCTCTCTCTCTGTATCTCTCTGCTTGAAAAATGAATAAATAAAATAAAAAAAATATGAAATACGAGATTGGAGAGGTAGCTAAATTGGTAAAGTGTTTTGCAAGCATGAGGATCTGAGTTCAACCTTCAGAACCCAAGTTTAAAAAGTGCTGATGTGTGTTTGTAATCCCAGTGCTGGGGAGGTGGAGACAGGAAGATCCATGTAGCTCCCTGGTTAGCTAGTCTAGCCTACTTGGCAAGCTAAGGCCACTGTGTGAGCCAGGCAGGCCTTGAACTCATAATAATCCTCTAATTTAGCCTTCCAAGTGCTGGGATTACAAACCCAAGCCACCATGCCTGGCTAGGATTCTATATCAATAAACACATTAACACAATCTATACTATAAAGTCATATCATAGTGAGTTTGGAAATAAAATACATTGAAAGGGACATTAGCAGAAAATGAAAACCTTAGTCCCAGTACACTTTTTTAAACACAGGTAAAAGTAATTGTTACACAGGCCTCTTATCACCCTGCAGCTCACCAATTAGGCTAGACTGGCTGGTGATCCTCCTGTTTCCCCTCCCCAGTGCTGGAATTACGAGCCTGCACCACCACCACCACTGGCATTTTCACATGAGTTCTGGGGATCAAACTCAGGTCTTCATACATGTGAGACAAAAGCATGTTACTACCTAAGCTAACTCTAGCCCCTTACCTCCTCCACTTTTTGTTTTAAGGAAGGTTACAAACAGGTTTTCCCACCACTGCCTAGTCTCTGACAGAGTCAGTAAGTGTGGTTTGCAAGCAAATCCCTTTGGGTCATCCTTCATTCAGGTGAACTTTGCTAAGGGATTTAGGTCAGACATTTGAAGTAATTCTACATTTGGCAAAAGGTTGGAAGCAGTATGTCAATAGCATTTATGTTTCCCAGCACTGTTTTGGGTAGACAACAAAAGGAATGAGTGGAGGCCATACGGAGTTTCATTGTATATAAACAGTAGTGGTAAGATATGAAGTGAAAAAGGGAGAGGAGCTCATTGATGTTGGCAGGGCTGAAAATATAATCATTCTAGTAAAACTGAAATGTAGAAAACTCGGGAAATCAAAACAAAATACAGTCAGCCCAATGTTTCGCAAGCAAGTACCTTAACTGCTGAGCCGTCTCCCCAGCCCTCACCCAATGTTGTGATGTATTTAAGGCTAATATTTAAAATATTTAATTTCTACAATTAACAAGAAATGGCTACTTTAAACAGGTAACTTCCTCAGCTTCAATGTAATCTAAACCCTTTGATAGTTAGATCTTAAGAAAATAACTGCTCTGCTATAACTTTGTTCAAGAACTCTGTAGACTGTTAAAGTCTAGAAATTTAACAATCTCATTTGGTTTAAAATGACACTGTATATACTTTAAAAACCCACTTGTCTATTTTAATTTTCTTATCTTTCTTTTTATAAAGATATATCTGTTCTTATCATTTATACACACTAATGAGTTAGCTGGGTTCCGCTAGCTGGGAGTTGGACAGTTCTAATAAGCTGCTTACCAATTTCTACAGGGTTTCCAGCTTTGATGGAATACCTTCTTTTGTCCTCAGGCCAATTTTGTCTTTCCTGTAAGTGGCTGGTTATATTCAAGTAGGCTTCATCAAGACTCATGGCCATAAAATTGGGGTCATATTCAGCAAGTATCTCCTTAACCTTCAAAACAAGCAGAAAAGACTGAAGTTTTGCTGCCACAGCACAGTCTCCTGTCGTAGCTCTCTGACTGAGGAGATGATCCTGCAGCCAATCAATAGCTCATGGATTCCAGCAATAAATAATTCACTGCCAGGGCACCTTTGGCAAAGTCTCTTTTGCATTAAAATAGACCAAGAAGGCAGAAGACCATGAAATAGCTTCATCTAATGCAATCTGTATTTAGCATCCTATCTAGAAATATTGTGAGTCAAATAAATTTCAGACACTCTGACTTTGGTAAGAACAGAAAAAAAAGTTAAGATTTAAGGTAGTCAAAAGAAAAAGTGGGAATATGAGGAATCTTTCCTTCCCATCTTTTACAATGATTTTTGTTCATTTAAAAAAGGAATTATCTTATGTAAAGTACAATTATGCTTTAGAAAATAGCGATATTTTAATTAATTAGGACATGCACATAAAATTCCATTCATTACACACATCAATGCATCCAGGAAAATGAAACGACTTATTGGACTCTAAAAAGGAAAAGATAACCACATGCCTAGAAGAGTCAAGTCCCCTGGTTACATTCAATGATGAAGAAAAGTTGGGAGTTGCCTGTGAGATGAGAGAAATACCCACAGAGATTATAGAGTTACATCTGGTGCAACCTAGGAGTGTCTTTGTGTAAAACAGTGTGATTCCATGAACCTATGAAGGTTTCTCACTGTTTGCTTTTTATCCAGCAAGTGTGAGTTGCAATTAGAGAGATGGTCTCCAAAATAACACAAACCTCAGAAAATGCATTTGCTGAATCGTGCTTCACTCATCTAACAGTTCAATCTGTCTACTCTGTCATTTTAGAAAATCGTTTATTTTATAAAAAGAAAGTATCTTAGCTTAGCATAACCATCAAGAGCTGAGTCCAGAAGAATTTAAGAAAATGGTGATATAAAACTTGGCATGGTTTTACTGAGAGTGCCTTAAATAGCTTTGTTCTTGTAGAAGAACCCATTTTACTAAGAGATACAAATAGAAACTTTCTAGTGAGAATAAAACTCAGGAAAGTCTGCAGCTGGCAGAAGCTCAGTCAGACACTGAATGAGCAGTACTCCCTGGAGACTTGTGGGCGTACCTACTAACTTCCTCTGCATAGGATACTGTCCTAAGAACTAAAGTAGACAGGCTCTACGAACAGATAAAGTCATCCCAATATTTTTGACAAAACAAAAATGGATCTTCCTTAAGCTTTCTAACCAAGCCAGAAATATTATTATACCTATAGTTCATTGACATGTGAGAACTCATTTGCTATTTGGAAATTAACTAGCTAGATTTTGCTAAAACCTGGTTTTATCTAACTTATGTATAATAGTCAGGCTATAATATATGTAATAGGCCACCAAAACCAATTCAGTTCTCATTGTCATAACTATCAAAAGTTTTACTAAGCTAAAATTGTATTTAAAATGTTATCTTACAAAGTCTTCATGACATTTTTTACCTACCAAAAACCTAAATTTATAGCTATAATTTTATTTATTTTTAAATAGGAATACAATAAAAGAAATCAATATTTATCAAAAGTGAACATGATTCCCCTGCCCACTGATTTTCAGAAGCAGGTAAAAAGCACTTTAACAGGATGATTTTCGAAGAATAAAGTATTGTGAGTGTTATTTCTAGGGAAATGAGAAAGAATGCAAATATAAGGGGTGAAATTAAAGGTCATCTGCATGTCTAAGTGGTAGTAAGTGGCAGGCCATCAGTTTTTAAGTGCTTCTATTCAGACAGTAGTCTCTCTCCCTCCCTCCCTTTCTAGTGTTGATCCCTCCTGCCTCCAAGTGTGATGGGATTACAGGGATACTCCAACACACCTTGTTCAGTCAGTAGTCTTTGAAATACTTCATTTTATATAGTAGTCTAAAAGTTATATAGGTGTAGCACTCTACAAAATTTTAGTTTGAAGAGTTAAGCATTAGCACTGTATGATAGGTCAGTTATAATAAAAAATAGAAGAAATGACAGTTTTTCACGAGATAGTTTGAATTTTTTAAAAATCATTTTATTTATTTGCAAGCAGACAGATTCAGAGAGAGAGAGAGAGGGGGGGGGGAGAGAGAGAATATGAATTGACACACCAGGGCTTCCAGCCACTGCAAACAAACTCTAGATGCATGCATCACTTTGTGCATCTGGCTTTACGTGGGTACTGGGGCCTCGATCCCCAGTCCTTAGGCTTTGGAGGCAAGTGCCTTTACCACAGAGCAATCTCTCTAGCCTCCAGTTTGAAATTTTAATAACTAATTTATTTAGTAAATAAGTCATTACAGTTCAAACATCCTTTAAAAGCTACAGATTATCCCCTTTTCCTCGTTGAAATACTTTTTGTTGTTGGTTGTTCAAGGTAGGGTCTCCCTCTAGTCCAGGCTGACCTGGATTCACTATGTAGTCCCAGACTGGCCTTGAACACACAGTGATTCTCCTACCTCTGCCTCTCAAATGCTGGGATTAAAGGTGTGTGCCACAACACCCAGCTCCCTTTCCTCTTCGACTGACAGTCACTGGGACATTAAATCCTTAAGGATCTTCTTAAGATTACAAAGCAAGCAAAGCAACTAATCAAACTTGTGAATTTTGTCAAATTTGGCCATGCTTGTAACCCCAGCAGAAACAGGAAGACTGCAGCAAATTCAAGTTCAACCTGAGTTATACTGTGAGTTCTAGGCCAGGCCAGGCTGTGTAACAGGACTCTATCTATCTATCTATCTATCTATCTACTTATCTATCTAAAATCACATGATGAAGAAATAGGACAAAAGTTGAAACAATTTGTTTTAGGCTGCATAATTAGCATTGGCAGAGTTGAGAGTTAACTGGAACCTCAAATACCCTGAGCACAGTTACAAGTGAACTGGGCATGGTGGGACACACCTGTAATCCCAGTGCTTGGGGGCAGCACTGGCAGGACTGTGTGGACAAGGCCAGCCTGGGCTAACCGGTGAGAACCTGCCTCAAAACAAAACAATGATGCAACATTTACTTGGTACAGATTAAAATTTAATAATGAGTAAATCTTATAAATTATAAACATAAGGTAGTGCTAGAAAAATGTAATTTGCACATTAAGAAAAAACACAGAAAGGTGGAGGGGCGGAGGAGCTGAGAATCTGTTTTTGTTTTTCAGAAGGCAGTGAGAACCATGGACAATCCAATTCTATCAACAAGACCAGAAATGACAGCAGACTCCCTGGCAGGAGATGAATCACCCCTAACAGCAGCTAGGGCCCAGGTGAAACCACGGAAGAAGTGGTGAGATGAGCAAGAGTGCTGCTCACACAGCGAGCATGACAACCAGCTCCAGGGTGATGGAGACAGATATTGAGGACACTCAAAACGTGCCCTCAGTGGAATGGGGGCAGAGAGTGATACCAGCACATGAATTGTACACACAAAGTTTCTACTAATAAATAAATAAATAACCAAACAGGGCTGGAGAGATGGCTCAGTGGTTAAGGTACTTGCCTGCAAAGGCTAATGACCTGGGTTTAATTCCCAGTACTCACGTAAAGCCAGATGTATAAAGTGGAGCATGCATCTGGAGTTTAGCTACTAGAGGTCCTGGCCTGCCCATTCTCTCTCTCTCTCTCTCTCTCTCTCTCTCTCTCTCTCTCTCTCTCTCTCTCTCTCTCTCTCTCTCTCTCCTTGAAGATAAATAAAAATATTTTAAAATAAATTAATTTAAAAATAGGGAAAGATAATTTTATGTTATAATTAAAGCTAACCATAACCCTTGGAGAAATGTGTTATCTAAGCACATGGAAAAAACAGAAAGAGAGTGATGTATTCTAGGTACTATAAATAGCTAAATATTTAATATTCAAGACCAAATTCTGATGTTATAAGGCATTTGGTGTTGACTCTGGAGGACAGAAGCCCGGTGAAAGGATGTAAGTAGAGGTGAGGCGTCAACTTACCTCTTTACTCACAGCCCTGTATTTGTCAAAGTTTGGGGGCACTATAATAAGTTGTGGGCAGAGCCTCTTAGCAATAAATCCTGGCATGGCTGCACGGACACCAAACCTCCTTGCATGGTAATTTGAAGTGGACTGAAAGAAAAGCGACCGCATGAGGAAAAATAAACAAACCTAAGTGGATATATTGATTAGTGCATTCATAAGAAACACATTACTGATATGCATTTTCAATTCAAGGGCATTTCTTTTATAAACCACTGTCTTGAACCACATTTTTACTTTATCTTATCATGGTTTTATGAAAAAAATATGACCTGTCTTATGGCTATCCCTACATTTATAATGTGATAGCTAATAAGTACAAGTGTGCTAATTAAAAAAAAAACAACCTTTTAAGTTCAGTGTGATGGTGGATATCTGTATTTCCAGCAGTAGGAGAGCTGAGGCAGGAGGACTGCCAGTTTGAGGTTCAAGGTCAGCCTACTCTAAGTGACCAGATTCTGTGTTTGAAAAAATTAAGAGCATTTTGAAAGAAGAGGCAGAAGGAATGCAAGAGATGGAGGCTGAGGAAGAGTGTTGTGGTCTTGATATAGTCATCATCCTCCTGAACTCACAGACAGCTGTGGATTCTTGCACAAGACTGAGCCAGTCAACATTCCATCAGAGGTGAAGGAGTGGCTCACAAGAACTCACTCCTCCTAGAGGAGCTGCTGGGGGAGGGGAACACATGTTCTTCAGGGGTGTAGCCTCTGGAAAATTACTTACACTCCAGTAAATAATCCCCCACCCATGCAAGCAACCCTAATTTAAACCAGTGGATCACCAAAATAAGCAAACAATCAAATAAAAAGACATGAAAGGGGTTGGAGAGATGGCTTAGTGGTTAAGGCACTTGCCTGCAAAGCAGGACTCAAGTTCAATTCCCCAGTACCCATGTAAAGCCAGAGGCACAAGATGGTATATGTGTCTGGAGTTCGTTTGCAGTGGCTGGAGGCCCTGGTGTGCCCATTCTCTCTCTTTCTCAAATAAATAAAATATTTTGGGGGGTCTAGACCTTTTTGTAGCCCCAGGCTGGCCTTGAACTCACAACAATCCTTCTGACTCTGCCTCCCGAGTGCTGGGATTAAAGGTTTGCACCACCACACCTGGCTCTTTATAGTATTTTGTAATACAGTATATATCAAAGTCTGGATGATAGTGGGTGATGTTATATAAAAGTAATAGTAAATAATATGAAATGTTATTAAATAATATGAGAATACTGGTGGTGTAGTTACAATGGTACAGAGAGTACAGTGTAATAAGAGATGAGTTTCTCCTACTAGATTGTCTGGGACCACAGCATTTTAGCACCACATTCTAACCAACTGAGCTAGCCAGCCAGATCAGAGCTTTTCAGATTTTGGAGTTTTCGGATTTTTGCTATTGTTGTTATTGTTGTTTTCAAGGTAGGGTCTTGCTCTAGTCCAGGCTGACCTGGAATTCACTATGTAGTCTCAGGGTGGCCTTGAACTCACAGTGATTCTCCTACCTCTGCCTCCTTAGTGCTGGGATTAAAGGCATGTGCCACCACACCCCTGGAGTTTTTCAGATTTTTGTAATATCTGCATAATTTTTTTTATTTTTACCAACAAAGCATACTTAATCTACAAATCTGAAATCCAAATGTTTTAAGTAATAAAGCATATTTCATATTTCTGGGATTAGGAACAATCATACTCTCTTCTATTTTTATAACATTCCCTATTCAGTATTTTGAAAAAAATTATTACCTAGAACAAAAAACTAAAAGCCTAATAATATGTTCAGGAAATCTAGAGGTTGAATATCTATCTGCTCAGCAAAATTAAGTCTCTGAAAAATGAAGGGCTTGATGCTTGAGAAGAATTAAAAATTTTTTTATTTCTTAGAATTTGAATTTTTTTGTGAAAATGTTCAGGTAGGAAATGGAACTGAAAAAGCATGAGAGAGAAAGAGATGACTTATTAAATTCTGTGGATGATGATACTTGACAAGTGCATGTCAGTGTGGTAGATAATAGTATCATTTACAAAAAAAATTTACTACAAATGGAATCTTTATTTGCAAAGTAAAAATTCAAAGAGATACAAAGTAGAATCTAGCAAATGATGGAATTATGTTAGAAAAATATCGAATTTCCTTTAACAGCTCTGACAGAGCATTTTTAAAGTCTTGATAATACACTAACAATGCTGTCTTGCTCAGTGCTCTGAAAGTGCATACAGCACTAGAAAGACAGACCACAATATTAGTATGTCTTGTAGAGTTGATATGAAGCTAGATCTATAATAGAAATAAAGTGTTAGGTATAAATTCCTCTAACTTTTGGGTTTTCAGTATAGGGTAAAGTGAAGTCATCCTTTTTTACAGCTACTCTTATCAAAAGGTAGATTTTACAGTTGGGTGTGGTGGCGCACATCTTTTCTCTTAGCACTCAGGAAGCTCAGGTTGGAGGACCACTGTGAGTTCCAGGCCAGCCTGGGTTACAGGATGAGTTCCAGGTCAGCTGCACTAGAGTGAGATCCTGCTTCAAAACAAAACAAAACAAAACAAAAGGTTACTTCTAGTTCTCTATAGCAAATGATTTATCTTATACCTTGCTTAAAATAAAAGAACATGAAGAAAGACACCGTGGAGTCCTGTAGGCCCTGTTTTAAGAAGGCTGCAGCTTCTGCTTTTGATATTTTTTGTGATCCAGAAACCACTGTTAAGTTCTTGGGGTGAATTACTCACTGGCAAGGCATCTCATAAAGCTAAAGAGGTTTCAAGGTTGGAAGCCACTCCAGTCCCCTCAAATGCAATGTTAGATGTGAGTGAAGTCATTTTCTTTTTTTTCAAGGTAGTGCACTCACTGTATAGTCTCAGAGTGGCCTCAAACACACAGTGATCCTATGTCTGCCTCCTGAGTGCTGGGGTTAAATGTGTGCCCCACCACGCCTGGCTGTGAAATCATTTTTGATTCCCTAGCCTCAGTTAAACAGTGCCAGCTAACTCAGGTGGAACAGAGTTGACTCCCCACTACTCAACTACTCAAATGATGGACCAGAGAGAAAATGTAAGGCTGTGTGTTAAGGACTGAAAGGGTTGCTCATGTAGCAATAGAAACTGCTATTGGGTATAAATTTCTTCTCTCAGTGCCCGCTCAGAACATTTCAAGAATCCGTCAAACTCATCAAAAAATTCCACTGTAGCAGATTGGAACTGCCAGCTCCGGACTATTACACTCATTGATTTGTAGATACACTGAGTTTACTAGGACAAAAACAACTTTGCTTCAACTTTCAGCAGAAGGAAAATCTATTCAGATACAAAAGCAACAAAATCTTTGTCTAAATATGGCAAAGAATTATTTTGAATTAGAAACACTAAATTTTAGGGGGATAGAAACTATTAGAATCAAAATATTTTGTGGGGCAGAAGGTATGGTCAGTGGGTAAAACCGCTTGCTGTGAAAGCCCGAAGGCCTGAGCTAGGATCCCCAGGGACACACAAAGCTCAATGCAGTAGTGAACATTTCTAAATCTCAGCTCTCCTGTGTTGAGATGGGAAGCAGAGACAGGAGAACTCCAGAAGCTCAGCAGCCAGCCAATCTGGCACTTGCAGCGATGAACTATGAGAGACCCTGCCTCACACAAAGTGGAAGGTGAGAACTATCATCCAAATTCCTCTGATTTCTATAACACATTGTGGCACATATGTGCCTACACTCCCATACAGGAATATATACATTAGGATAGTTTTTTAAAGTTCAAAAATAAAACTATTTTGTGGATTTCAAAAGCACTAGGTTTAGTTCAAACATAGCAATAGGATGTATGTGTATGTCTATATACATTAAGTATGTACATATACACACATACAGTGTTGTATCTTTGTTGTTAATTTGAATGTGAAATGTCCTCCATAGGCTTGTGTGTTTGAACACTTAGTCCTCAGTTGGTGGTGCTGTTTGGAAAGGTTGGGGAGCCTTGAGGAGGTGCAGCCTTATTAGAGGAAGTGGGTTACAGAGTGGGTCTTGAGGCTTTATAGCCCCACTTCCTGTTTGCCCCCTTTCCTGCTGCCAAGCTCTCACTGCCATGATGGGCTGCATCCTTTCCTTCCCTAAGCTGCTTCTTGTCAGGTGCTTGGTCACAGCAATGAGTAAAATAACAAACACAATCTTTTTTTTTTTCCAAATATATGTATTTTTTTTTCAAATATTTGTTGGTGGTTTGTAGGGACCAGATTTGTCAGTTGCCTTCATTCTTATGGGAGCAGAGATAAACTGAATATAATTCCATAATAAAACAATATTATTTAGTAGGTTTATACCTATTTACAGCATTGGAATCTGTCAGTAGTAGGGAAGAATTCACCTTGTTGCTCTAGTATTTTTTTTAATGACAAGACATGTTTAGTCTAGCTGCTAATTTTAATTCTCAACAGTTTCAGCCACATATGGCTCTCTTGATTACCTTTACCTTAAATTAGGGCAGCAAAAAAGAAAAAGCAACACAGTAATCAGAAAAGCAAAAGCTTTTGAGTTATGGCAAAAATTCCAAATATGTCATATAAATGAATTATGTCATTCTAGAATAAGGGTTACCAGGCTTTTTCTGTAAGAGTTCAGATAGGAAGTAGGCTTTGCAGATTATATGGCTTCTGTTGCAATTACTCAGTTTTACTCAATTCTCCTTTTAGTGCAACAGTAATAAATAAGTGGCTTTGTCTCAGTGAATTTCATTTACTAAAAAGAATGGCAGGCTAGACTTGGCTTGGGAACCCTCTGGTTGGGCTGAGGAGATAGCTCACTTTTACAAGCTTGGGAACACGTGTTTGATCACCACACCTGTGTAAGTCGCTACAGGTGAGAATATGAGTCTCCATGTTCCCAGTGCACCTACAGCGAGAAGGGGGTCAGACAGGAGGACTCCCCAGAAGCTCCCAGGCTAGCTAGCGAACCAATGCAGTGGTGAATAAGAGACCCTGCCTCAAACAAGATAGGTGACATAGCCCAACACCCAGAGCTGTCCTCTGACTAGAACACTTGAAAAATCTAATTTGAAGGCAATGGGAAGGCACAACACCGCTCTGCTACTTTACTTGCTCTGCAACTTTGGGCAAGTTATTAGTTGCTTCTATCTCTCTACCTGAGTTTGTTTTCTTTTCTGTCAAGTGGAAATGAAAATTTGTATCTTTAGGTAGGCAAAGGGTTTCAGTACTAGCATACATAAAGCACCTAGAAAAATATTCAACAAATTGGTACACCTCAGTAGACGAGCGAGTAAGGTTTCCTGCTTGTTTTTTTTCTTTGTCTACTTACCAACATACTCATTGATCCTACAGCAATGGGCTTGTCCTTTAATTCTGGATTGTCCCTCATTTCCACAGCTGCATAGAAAGCATCCATGTCAACATGCACAATGGTATTCTTCAAATTCCGGCTCTGTTCTAACTCCATTGCAAATCTGTCAACCTTAAGTGAAAAAGTTAACATACTTTTATACAACATAAATTGAGTCATCATTAATCATAGCATTATTATTAGTAGTAGTAGTATTTGGTTTTTCAAGGTAGGGTCTTGCTCTAGCCCAGGCTGACCTGGAACTCACTCTGTAGTCCCAGGCTGGACTCAAACTCACAGCGATCCTCCTAGCTCTGCCTCCCAAGTGCTGGGATTGATGATATGCACCACCACACCCAGTTTCATAACAATAATTTTCATTTACATGGTTATCTTTCTGTTGCTGACAATCCATCCACCCATCCATCCACCTATCCATTCACTCACCTACCTACTCACAATGATTGCATATTTTATTCATGGGTATTTGCAGGTATATCATTTATTTATTTACTTTGGTTTTTCGAGGTAGGGCCTCGCTCTAGCCCAGGCTGACCTGGAATTCATAATGTAGTCTCAGAGTGGCCTCCAACTCACAGTGATCCTCCGTCCTCTGCCTTGAGAGTGCTGGGATTAAAGGCAAGTGCCATGACGCCTGGCCTAATTTATTGTTTTTTAAAGGTTAATTATTACTTTCATTTTATAAAGCCTGCCTTAAAATTTCATTTCTTAGTAATTCTTCTCTCCACACTACCAGGAATATAACAGAAACTTATAAATGAATAAACTAACCCAACTGCCTGAATCCAATGATTCTACTGCCATAGGAAGTTGAAGAACAGCTTATTGTAACTAAAAGTTTCAATTTAGGTAAACTCACAATGTTAGTGTCAAAATAGCAACAAAGGAAATGTATAATAAAGGTTACACCTCTGCCACATGATTTAATGCTGAACAATAATGTACAGCCAAACACACATGTAAATGGTCCTTCTGTAAGAGTTTCTACAATGCTGATCTCTGATCTGCTAGTTAAACAAGTAAAACTTGAAAACAAAATCTTATCCTTTATAAATTTTAATATATAGGTCAAATACAGCAACGAAGAATTTCAATGTTTAAAAAGTGTTTACCTCTTCAGAAGAAAAGAAAATTGAGATGAAAAGAAAAGAAAGAGAAATGAAAGAGTATAAATAAAGTAAGTAATGGGTTTATGTGGCAGATACTCATTATTAGCTTTGTGTGGGCTGCCTCTACTAATGCAATATACTAACTTTCCCTGCCTACCCTGCAGTTGAGGATGGCCACGTGACAGTTTTGATTTCTGCAATATATAAGGAAGTTGCCCAGACCACCCAAGTAAAATTGTAAGAGAAGAAAGCTATTAAGTGAGCCATAGCCCATAAGGAGCATGGAACAGGGCCTGATTCAAAGCATCAGTTCAATAAATGAAATCTATTACTGAAAAGATCAGAGGACAGCTGACTGATAACAAGCAATCATAAACTGTAAGAGAAACAGCTCTAAATAAGCAAGTGAGATGATCTCAGAAATAAAATCAACTTCCGTCATGCAGAGGTTCTTAGAGAGAAATTCTCCAGGGCTGGAAGGCTTCACAAGTACAATGTGCCCAGCCCTCATGCTGAACCACAACTTTGCCTCCACTCTGCGGAATGTAGACTTGTGGCACCAGCTGCACACAAGCTATAGGCTGAAACTGCAATGTCTGTCTGCAGCAAGCGCAGTAAGACTCTGCAAAAGGCCTATTCCTTTGTAGCCTGGAACTTCCTGACTGGACTGTGGTGCTCTGTGCCTGTGCCTTCCTCGGGTCTTTCTAACTCTCATAAGCCTTCAAGGATCAGCTCGACTATCTATGTGTAATTTAATCTCTGTCCTTAGTGGAAGAATTTAATGTTCTCTTATTTGTTTTCTTGCTCTTACCATGGCCCTTGTATCAGATATTAAATTGTGAGTTCCTGCAAGAAAAAGAACTTATCTGCCTTTAAACTTTTACCCTCAAGAGAAACAGGGAGACAGGTAGAAGAGATGAAGTTGATATCAATATAATAAAGTTGGTTAAGAAAAAAAAGAAAGGACATTTTTGGAAGTTGGCTTCTCACAGTGGGACACTGCACTTAACAAAGGGAACTTTCCAATGTCACTAATTTATCATCCTGATTTAATCTTTTTTTTTGTAGCACTTTGACTTTGACCTAGTGAACAGGATCCTGATAGATGTGGACAAGTCATGGAAGTTAATAAAAACAAGGGTACACTAAAAGCTAAGCTATACTAATCCAAGAATATGCCTAAAATTTGATTCAAGTAAGACTAAGGGAGTGGTGCCTGAAATATTTGGGGTTGGAATCATCTGGAAAAGAAAAAGATGATAATAGAAAGCAAACCAAGTGGGAAACACTCCCTTCAGATTTATTTATGAATGCTGCGACAGTCTTTTCAGCAATCTGTTTTCTTTCTTGGGCTTAATGCAAGCGTGCAGTTGCCAAGAGGAAACCTCCTCACTGCGTGACTCACACATTCCACTTTCCTTCACTCTCATTAGTCACCCTTGTCGGAACTCTCTCCACTCATCTACCAGAAGCACACCACCACTGCTTAGTCCTCATTCATGGTTTCCTTTCTTCCACTGTCCCGCCCAGGGATTGTCACATTCTGATCTAAGGCTGTAATGCCTACCTTATCATTTCTGAGAACTGGTGTCACAGAGATTAAAAATAAGGACTTTGGGTTGAGTCCCAGTACTGCCACTCAGGAACATGACGGTGGATAGCTAACTCCTCTCCTCATTACTTTCTGTGTCTCTAAAGTGGAACTAAACTAACAGCAAAGGAATGAAAAGAAATGCATTGCTCCTAGCTAGGGATATGGCAAGGGCTAGTCGCCAGAATCTCTAATTTTAAAGTAGAAATAATAGCTGCTGCATGTATGGTTCACATAGCAAGCTAAGTGTTTCCTATATTGAGATCCATGTACTGGTCAAAATAATTTTGAGATGATAACTATTACTCTTATAGATGAGGAAACCCAAGCTCAGTAAGACTTAGTAATTTATCCCAAATTATAGACTGGTAGGTGGCAGAGCTAGACCTGGAAAACAGGTTACACCAATGTCTACTTCCTTCCTGTTATCTCATTATTCTTTAGTCAACATACTTCTAAAATCTTTACATTGAAATAAGTTCATATCAAGTCTAGTGGAATAATTTAACCATGCTATATATTGTCTACTTTTAAAAAAATCCTCCATTTCTATTACACTTAGGAGAATGCTTCAGAGATACTGTTTTTCATTTTCTTGATTTAATATTCACTTAAAGACTTCTGAATTATTAATCCAAGTTAATAAAATCAATTGTTAAAATGGTCAAAATATACCAATTTGCTGTGTGGTTGCTATTTAACATAAAATGGATACTTATTTCTTCAATTTATAGACTCACTGTTAATAATCATTGTGCTGTTAATAAGTCTAATGAGGGAAGAAAATGGTGGAGAACACTCAGAAGTTCAGAGTGAACACTTTGGAAGTTCACACCTGCAGAAGTTACCTACCTCAGCTTGACTGGCGATAGTTCACACTATCAAATCACACATAATAAAATCTAGCCCTTGGAAAATTTATGACTCTAAAATAGAAACATACTTGCAATGAAAACATCTCTGTTCTTTTAGACCTTCTTGACTCCTGAGGACTTCCTCAGTCTCCTCCCTTTTATCCAGCTTCTTTTAGAGGAAGCTCCACAAATGAAACAATTCAACAATCAACATACAACACATTTCCTGCCACTCCTGTTGCAGAATATGCCAGAGAGGTTCCAGTGAAGTAGTCAGCTGAAGCTAGAACAAAAATCTGAAGCCCTGCTATAATGGAAGGCAGTTTCTAGTCCTTCGGTTTATCAGCACATCTAAGAGTAAGCTTCAGTAGTGTGAACAACAGAAGCCATTACATTGTAGCACTCATAAATAGATCGTTGTAAGCTGCAGAATTTACCAGAAATTTACATATGTAGAGAAAGCAAATCACTTAAGGAATAAAATCAACTTTAAAATGTTGCTTTGGGGGCTGGAGAGATGGCTCAGTGGTTAAGATGTTTGCCTGCAAAGCCTAGCGACCTGGGTTTGATGCCCCACTATCCACATAAAGCCAGATGCACAGAGTGATGAATGTGTCTGGAGTTTGTTTGCAGTGTCTGGAGACCCTGGCAATCCACTCCTCTCCCGCTGTCTCTCCTATCTCTCTCTGCTTGCAAATAAGAAAATATTTTTTAAAATGTTGCTTTGGACAGAATGACTTTTTAAAAAACTTAATAAAATCCCTCATGCTTCATATCAAAATAAATTCCAAATTTCTGCTCTATGAAAGACAGAGTAAAAAGGAGAGTGAAAAGATAAGTCACAGACTTTGAAAACCCAGAACTGATGTAGGGCATGCAAAATATATGAAGAAGGGCTAGGGAGATGGCTCAGTGGTTACAGGCAATTATTTGCAAAGCCTGTAATGCTCTTAACTATGTGCTAGTACCTCTCATTTTAAGGTAGAAATAACAGCTGTTGGGCCTAGGGTTCAAGTCCCCTGTGCCCCACATGACCTCATAATGGCTGACACTAACCACACAAGACCTGCATAATTGGAGGAAAAAAATGATGACATTGAAATAGAAGAGAGACTAGTTAGAAAGAAGAAGGGACTCAATGGAAGGGGAGGTTGGGAGGGAATTAAGAGGGGCTGTGGGAGGGGATTATGATCATAGTATATAGTCTATATTTACAGGCACTGTCAATAAAAAGTTTAAAAAAGCGATGCAAGCATATGGCATTCATTTATAATGGCAGGAGACCCTGGTGTGTCCACAGACACACACAGAAATAAAAATATATAAAAATAATTTTTAACACTCAACAACCAAACAACCAAACCTGATTAAAAAATTGGATACAAGGCCTTCATAGACACCCCACCAAAGACAAACATATGGCAAAGAAACATAGTGAAAGATATTCAAAAATTCCATGTCACTGAAGAAATAGGTATTAAAATCTAGCCTATCCACCTAGGAGAACAGCTGAAATCCAGATGCTGGTAAGAAGGCCCAGCAGCAGGAAGTCTCATTCAGCTGGTGGAAGTATAAAACGATACTCTCACTTTGGAAGACAGTTTGGTGGAGTTTTATAAAACTAAGCTTTTGCCGGGCATGGTGGTGCACACCTTTAATCCCAGCACTGGGGGGGAGGGGCAGAGGTAGGAGGATTGCTGTGAGTTCAAGGCCACCCTGAGACTACATAGTGAATTCCAGGTCAGCCTGGACTAGAGCGAGACCCTACCTCAAAAAAACAAAAACAAAAAAAAAAAAAACTAAGCTTTTAAAAAAGCTTAAAAATTTTATTTATTTGCAAACAGAGAGAGATAGAAGAGAGACAGAGAGAATGGGAGCGCCACAGCCTCCAGCCACTGCAAATGAACTCCGGATGCATGCACCTCTTTGTACATCTGGCTCTACGAAGGTACTGGATAATCGAACTCAGGTCCTTAGGCATTGCAGGCAAGCACCTTAACAGCTGAGCCATCTCTCCAGCCCTAAAACTAAGTTGTTTTATTTTCTGAACCATAGGACAAAATGTACTCCTTTACACTTACTCAAAGGAGTTAAAAACATATGTCCACACATAAACCTGAACACGTATGTTTAAAACCTGCTTATTATTCATAGCAGATACAGCCATGATGGCCCTTAGTATGTGATGAATCAACTGTTGTCTATCTAGATAATGGACTAACAACACTCAGTGTGCACACGCATGCACACACGCGCGCACACACACACACACCTATCAAGCCATGAACAGACACGGAGTAATCTTAAAAGCTTATTATCAAGTGAAAGGCTACATACTGTACGATTTAACTATAAGGCATTCTGGCAAATACAGAACTTTGGAGATAGTAAAAAGATCAGTGCTTGCTGGGGGTTAGTACAGAGAAAATGAGGAAGAGAGAGCACAAATGGTTTTTTAGGACAGTGAAATTACTCTGTGTTATACTGTAATGGTAAATACATACCTATAAGTATATAACATCAGTAGTGAATTACTGATTCTGATGGTAATGATGTGTCAAAGTAGGTTTACTAACTGTGACAAATGCACTGCATTGTGGGTTATAATGCTAGGTGGAGGCTAGCCTGTGTGGAGGAAGGAGTATATGGGAAACTTTTACCTTCTGCTCAATTATGCTGTGAACCTAAAACAGCTCTAAAAAAATAAAAGACTGTATTTTATTATATAAACTTTAAAAAACTATAAGGAAAAAACTGCAAAATTTAAAAATAACATATTGAAAACAAGTTTAGAAAAAACAGACATAAAGAAATCCTTCAGGAAATCAAGAGAATAGTTATGAACTCCCCTAGAAATATAGGCAAGAGACCTCGCCTTGGACTGTAGATGAACTTACAAATACACTCTCCTGCCTTCCACTGTAGCAGTCTTTCATCTGGTAGGAGGCCACCCAGCTAGAGAGTATATTTTACACAACTTCTCTGGCAGTTCTATGTGGCCCTGCAACTTAAGCTGCTGCCAGAAGAATGTGTGTTTAACTAATGTGTGTAACTTCTTTTTCACTTGTTTAGTGGTAAGTTATTTGCCTTTTTAAAAAACACTTTCTTCTTTCTTAGGGGATGCTATGTAGATTGGAGATAACTGAATTTCATCAGTCCAGTAACAATAACACCAAGAGATAATAGGACAGCGTGATTTCAGAAATCTGTGTCTAAATTGCTATAGTAATCAGAACCAGAGAGGCTGTGGAATGCTGGCCTCTGAGCATGACATGCCATTGACATCTTGAAACCAGAACAGCTGATTCCCAACAAGATAACCCGTAGGATCTAAGCTGTTCATATTCCCTTCTAGAAGCAGGGGACGGTTACTTACGGCCACCTCCTTCCTCCTAGGCATCTTCCCAGCTGCCCATGGTCTGGGGGGGGGGGAATCCGAAGAGTACATGGGACATGGAAAACAACCTGAGAACAGCAATCCATCTGTGTAGCTTTCAGGAAGTCACCCGCATACACTTGGGGTGGACTTTCTAGTGAGGCAGCTTTTTAGTCACTCCTACTAGTATAAGTGATCCCTCATCCATGTCCCCAAACAGAAGTCCACTATGCTCATTGGCTCACCAATATGAACTTGGACTGGATTTAGAAACCAAAGTTTTGTTGGTCAGTCATTGTCCCCCGTCTGAAGTTAACTGGCTTTGTTCACATCTTATTCGGAACAGTAATGCAGTAAGGGATTACTTATGTATTATATGACAAGGAAATAAACTCTTATTAAAAATATATTTTGTGGATGGAGAGATGGCTTAGTGATTAAGGCATTTGCCAGAAAAGCAGGACTCTAGTTCAATTCCCCAGCACCCACATAAAGCCAGATGCACAATGTGGCGCATGTGACTGGAGTTCTTTTGCAGTGGCTAGAGGCCCTGGTGCATCCATGCTCTCTCTGTCTTTGTATCTTTCTGTTTGCCAATAAATAAAGAAAAAATAATTTATTAAAATGTATTTTGGGTTTCTGATATCAGAGACTTATACCTTAAAAGAATAAAAATCCAGGCATGGTAGTACATAACTATAGTCCCATCACTTGGAAGGCTGAGGTAGGAGGATCACTGTGAGTTCAAGGCCATCCTGGGACTACAGAGTGACTTCCAGGTCAGGCTGGGCTACAGTGAGATTCTGCCTCAGGGAAAAAAGAAGAATACAAGAGGACATTCCCACAATAAAGAAATGATAATAGTCAAAATGTGAAAAGAGGTCTCATTTTTTTCTCTGACATTATAAAAGCAAATTAAAACAACTATGAGGGCTGGGAAGATGGCTTGCTTGCAAAGCCTACTGGCCTGGGCTTTAATTGACTAGCACCCAGGTTGACACATGAGATGCTTGTGGGCTGGCCAGCTAGTCTGATATTCGTTCTTTGCAATCTGGCAGTCTGCAGCAGCAAGAGACCCTGCCTCAAAGAAGGTGGAGCACAGACACCTCAAAGTTGTCCTTTGAAGTCCAGACATGTGCCATGACATGCATACCTGTACCCCCCTTCCCCCCACCCCACCTCAAAATAAAATAACGAACACTGTACTCTAGAAAAGGATAGATCAAAAAAAGTGACATTGTTTGGTAAAGAAAATACAATTTATGATCTCTGAGCTCTAGCACAAGAGAATTGTAGCACATTAGATTAATATTATGATTCTATTATTATGCTGTCATTCAGTGTTTGGCTAATATTGAATCTGACTTTGCTTAGCTTAGTCTGGCCACAACTCTAGTTTTGCTAGAAGAACCTCATTCCCTTGAGTTGTCAATCTATCTCACTGGTGGTTCCTTTCAAACTTTTCTTCCGAAATAACTTTTGATAGCTGAGGGAACTTTGTTTTATTTATTCCCCCTAATTCTGGAGCACCAAAACTTCTAGGCTTTTAGAACTCTTGTTTTATTTTAAAAATTCATGTACATTTGACATTTCAACCTGTAGTGTAACTTATTTATTAAAACATGGTTTCTTTCTAATTTAATCAGTTAACAAGTTCTCCCCATTTGTTGTTCAAAATCAGCCAGTTATCCTATGGCTGTTTCTAGTTGCAAAGTAAGTCCACAAAAAAGGAAAGAAAAGAAAAGAAAACCCAGGGGCTGAAGAGATGGCTCAGTGGGTAAGGCACTTGCCTGCAAAGCCTAAAGACAGGGATTTGATTCTCCAGTACCCACATAAAGCCAGATGCACAAGGTGGCTCATGCATCTGGAGTTCATTTACAGTGGTTAGAGGTCCTAGCGCACCCATTTTCACTCTGCCTCTTTCTCTCCCCCCCTCAAATAAATAAATAAATAAATAAATAAATAAATATTTTAAAAAAGAACAAAGGCTTTCAGTTGAATCTCAAATCTGAAAACTACCTGTCCTTGAAGTTGAGTGAGTTAGTTAAGATTCCATATCTTCTGTACAACAGAAGTGACAATGTCTAGGTGTGGAATTTCTCAATGTCTATGCTTTACAATGTAATGAACGCTTACATTCATCTTAACATCCACTTGCTCAATGTCTACGGAACGTAATGAACACTCATATTTCATCTGGTCTGCAGCTGTGATTTGATGATGATGCACTTTAGCTGTCAATTTCTAGCCCATCAATTTCCACCCTTACAACTGAATTCATACCTGTAATTGGGCTTTCCTTAGCTGCTGGCTGGTAATTTGAGCTTTTTGTTGCATCATGTTTTCAATTCTTTGGTTGACTTGGTTTTCCTTCTTGAGCTCGTTTGCATAAAACCTGGACCCCTGTGGAGGAAAATAGCGGAAGAAAACACAGGAAGTACAGCAAGCATCACTGCAGTGATACTGAACTGAATGACTTGAAAGCTACATCTTTATATCTTAGCTTCTATAAAATGTCCTAACAGATCATATGATTCTTATGAGCAAACACTACACAGAAGCCCTGAGTTCAGAACAATGTCTCCAAGGCATCCTAGGACACCTGGAAGTTTGGTCACTGCGTGACCACTTATCTCTTTCCTCATTCTCCTTTCAAAATTTAATATTACGTAATGAAAGAGAATGTCAGAGACAATAAATTCACTGTTATTCCACTTGTGAACATAGTGTCCATCAGTTTATCAGGTGGATAGACACGAGTTCTACCTTTCGACTATCATGAAAAATGCTGCCATGGTGATGTGTACAGTAATTTCTCAAGGTATGTACTTAAGAATGGAATTTCTGTGTCTTATGGTAATTCCATGCTTAACCATTTGAAAAAACTGTTAAACTTTTCCAAAGTGACTCAATCATTATACAATCCCATTACAATATCCTAGGGTTCCAACGTTCCCATATTCTTGTCAACATTTGTGACTGGCTGTCTTATTTATTATAGCTAATCTGATTAATAACAGTGACAATGGCATCACACTGTTATTTAATTTTTTATTTTTATTTAGTTGGCTTAGAGATTTAGGCATCACTTATACTGGAAATTGCAAGTACAATTTGTTTTTGTTGATTTCCATCCCCACTTTCTATCCTTTCACGCCAGCTCATTTCTTTATATTCATCTCTTTAGATTTTGATATGGTTCATATTCAGTGAAGAGATTCGAATTCAGAAAGCCCCCAACCCATGTTCTCTCTGATAGTGCAGATCTTAGCTTGTAATATCTATTAAGCATATATATGTAGAGGGGCAAATGTGAATTAAACCTAAAAGGTAGAACTGTAATGGGTTCCCTACCAGTGCCTGTGACCTCTCCAGCTATGGGCTTTTGACAAGGTTTACAGTACCAATGGTGTTTCAAAATTCACATTTCTGCCAGGTGTGATGGTGCACGCCTTTAATCCCAGGACTCCAGAGGCAGAGGTAGGAGGATTGCTGTGAGTTCAAGGCTACCCTGAGACTACATAGTGAATTCTAGGTCAGCCTGGAATAGAGAGAAAGAGAGAGAGAGAGAGAGAGAGAGAGAGAGAGAGAGAGAGAGAGAGAAAGAGAGAGAGAGAGAGATCCTACCTTGAAAAAAAACCCCAAACACAAACAAAAATTCACATTTCTTTAGTGCCAAAGAGTGTTGAACATCTTTTCATGTGTCTCTGAACTATATTCATATCTTCTTTACTGAAATATCTATACATATCTTTTGATAATTTTTTGATTGAATTTTCAATGCTACTCTACATTACCTCAAATTCAAATGTTTAGAAACACAATGTTTTGGTGCAGTTTTGACATGAAACTACATACATGTTAATGGGAGAAGTATTGATTGATACGCTTCTCCACTGGGGGTAGTCATGCTGCATGTATTTTGTAGAGCAATTCAACTAGGCACCTCTTTTATAGTGGTGCTTGCACATATACAGTTATCAGTATAAGGTTACTCACTCTAGTACTGCTTACAAAAACAAAACATTACAAGTAGTTACATGGCCATCAGTAAGGATTCCAACTAGAGTATTAAAAGTCACATATGCAAGCAGAGGAAAGCAACCAATTACAACATTCACACACAGGGATTAAAAAGGGAGAAAGAACTTTTTTTTTTGCTTTTATATGTATTTTAGATGCATTCAAAATCAAAAGTTTCTTAGCAAGAACAATGACTTGAAGGGAGACTATGCCATATATATATATATATTATACTATTAAAAATTTTAAGCTGGGCGTGGTGGCGCATGCCTTTAATCCCAGCACTCGGAAGGCAGAGGTAGGAGGATCACTGTGAGTTCAAGGCCGCCCTGAGACTACATAGTGAATTCCAGGTCAGCCTGGACTAGAGCGAGACCCTACCTCGAAAAACCAAAAAAAAAAAAAATGTAATAAAAGGATCTTCAACCATAACAATATTTTCTTTTAAACAGAAAGCTTAATAGTAACTAAATTATAGATATTGAAAGAAACATACCTTTGTGGCTTTCATTATAATTTTGTTAATTTTCTCTTTATCCAATCCTTCCATTCCTGCTTTGTTATCATTTAGCCCCATCCTAAGTAAAAGATCATCTTTGAAATTGTCATTCTCCTCTGTGCTCTCCATGGCGTAAACTTAAAAAGTGATTTCTGCTTTATGATCTGAAAAAAATAAACAAAATAAGTACTACTTTTGGAAGTGCCCATAGAGGTGGAAATTTAAAGTTAAGATAACAAGGAAATCAGCAAAACAACTTATAAAAATTAGTTATGCTGGAACATATCATGCAGGTTTCTGGGAGAGAAAAGTTCTCAACAATCTTACTCAGTCAGCTACCAATCTGTAAGGTATGATGTGCCCACAGGTGTAATCATGGCACAATGGCTATGGGAATAATCAATCATTTTCTGATTGGATTTGAGACCCAATGCCCAGGAAGAAATGTACGTCTGGTACTGTAAACCTGGTCAAAAGCCCATAGCTGGAGAGGTCATAGATACTGGTGGGAAATCTATTACTGTTGTTATGCTAAATAGACATGGTGTCATGTTTATATCCCTAGATTAGTGCTGCTCTCAGCCTCCATCAGAGTAGCTGCTTTCTGTGGTGGGTTAATAGAGACGTATAGCTGGTCAAAATGTTGAAAGTAAGAGACCATTGTGTATTCAGCTGTGAGACTTCCAGGATGGAGGGATGGCTCAGAGGACAAAGGCACTTGCTTGTAAATGAGACTTCTCTGTACCCCTCCAAGGCTCAGGGAATGTCACAGAAGGGGGGTAAGAATGTAACAGCTGGAAGATGAGTGTGGTGAATGCTGTCTCCTAGATACAACATGACTGTCACACTCATGAGCTCATGGCAGCTATGGTTTCCTGCCTGAGATTGAGTTTGTCGCATTCTATCATGGGGAGGGGCCCATAAGATGCTACCCCTCTGAAGGAGCTATTGTTGATTAGTGGCTGCTGAGGAAGAGGAAATCGTGTTTTTCACTGGTCTAGCCACTGCTAAGCTGCCCATGCTTCGGCCAATAACCTCTGACCCACACTTCTGCAAGCAACCTTAATGAAACTCAGTGTGTTACAAAAGAGAGAGACATGGAAGTAGGAAGGAAACTAGTGAAGGAAAATGAATTTAATTGGAGTGGAAGGGGAATAAGAGAGGGAAACGAGGAGCACATATGGTCAAAATACATTATATACATGTAGAAAGTTACAGTTCAGAATTCTCAGCTCCTAACAATGTACTACTCAGATTCCTGTAATTAATGTTCTAAAATTACTATCCTCTTGGAGACACAAATCTAGTATTTTCTGCATGCTTGTGCTAGCTACTCTGCTTAACATATAAACCCCATATAGCACTAAAAGATAGATATTACTATTCCAAATATAAAAAGATAATAAACCCACGTCTTAGACATGTTTACTAACACAAATTTGCTAAGAAATGGAAGTGCATTGTTCTGGAGACACAGAAAATGGAAGCACATTGTGCTGGAGACACAGGAAATGGAAGTACATTGTGGTGGAGACA